>CM076578.1:663024906-663081258 GCA_034641835.2 Pinus albicaulis | reverse complement strand
AAAAGAGGAAGAGTTATTATACAAATGAAGATGATGATGAAATGTCCAGTGAAGATGAAGAAAATTCTGACCAAACTCTACAAGTGCTCATGGCAAAGAAGCAAAAGAAGAAGGTTACTCAAGGAAAGGAGATACCTCAGAAATCATGTATAGCAGATATTGAAGGAGATGAAACAGGTATTGATCGTTGTTCTTGTATTTCACTGACCTGTATATGCAAAGGTAATGATAGTGAAAGTGACAGTATGGATCTCGAAGAAGCTGTCAAGATTAAAGATGAAGATCAGCAAAAATCATATAAGGAGAATGAATCTATAGACAAATATCAAAGGTTTCATGCTTATGCATCCAATCAAATGAAAAGACTAGAAGCAGAAATTAACGATCTAAATGCAGATCTCGAAAAATCAAGCAAGAAGAATGAAGGACTTGAAGCTGCAATCATCTCTCTGCAAGCAGATCTTGAAGCATCAAGTAAGAAGAATGAGGAACCTCTACAACCATTTGAAAAGGAAGGCCTTGAAGCAGAAATCATCTCTCTCAAAGAAGATCTGGAAAAATCAAATAAGAAGAATGAAGAGTTGCAACAAACATGTGAAGAAAACGAAAATTGGTTGAAAGAAGAGATTCTAAATCTGAAGGATCAAGTAGAAGATGGAAGAAGGAAAGAAGAAAGCATAACAAAGCAATGTCAAGCCTTGGAGGTTGAGGTAAACATTCTCAAAGGTAAATTAGAAGAAAAGGTTAAACTTTTGAGGTTTCAAGATAGTACTAATATTTTGGACAATTTTCTGAGTAATCAAAGGTCTCCTGCTATCAAACTTGGTCTTGGTTTCCATGAAACTGTTAAAGGAGAATCTAGCTCACAAGGAAGTGCTAAAAATTCAGAGGATGTCAATACAAAACCTAAAGTGTTGAAAGAGACAAAAGGTCAACCAACAATGATGAAATCTCAAAGGAAATCAGTCAATAATGTTGAATGCTTTAAATGTCATAATTATGGGCATGTTGCAACAAATTGTAGGAGCAGATAATTTCAGCCTCAAACAAACAGTTCCTACATAGAAAGGTACTCTTGTTTCTTCAAGGGATATTGTTTTTCATGTAACAAGTATGGACATAAAGCAGCTGATTGTAAAAGGAGGAAGATTAGAAATACTCATTATGATTCTTATGCTTATTTCTCTGGACACATGAAATGTTATTCTTGTAACAAGTATGGACATGTAGAAAAGGAATGCAGGTTGAACAGATCTGAGAAAGTGGACAATTTTCAGCACACAGTTAGGAAGTTCAAGCAAATTTGTAAAAAGAAGGAGGACCAGTCAGAAACGTAGGGAATACTGACCCTACTGCAGTCATCCACGTCTGAAGCTTACTTCTCTTATTGACTGCAGGAATGATGTGGGATACATTATGATATTTAGTAATGTATCGTCATAGGGGGAGCAATGTATGATGACTCTCATGGTTGATTTGATTACTCTGGTTATGTTTATCTCTGACAGCGCATCTGATGTGGAAAATACAGGTACAGGAGGTACAAGTTCAGGGGGAGATGAAGGAATGTGAAAAAATTTCTATGCTTCACTTTCCATACGCGGGTTCTATGAACAAAATTCGCGTATACACGCGAGTTCCAGCAGACACAGTCGCGTATGAATTTATGATAAGAGAATTGGGATGACAGTTGAAGATCAGGAGCAGAGGTTCAGGGGGAGCATCAGTCTGACTGTTAATAACTGTATTATTGACTCAGTATCAGCTTAGTTTTCTCAATTCTAAATTATGATGATATGATACTTGGTTTCTTATGTTGAAGATTATGGATGAGTCCTGTTTTCTTTTGATGAAGAGTATTCGTTGCTAAGATGAAAGTCTTATAATTCGGAGATAAGGACAGTTCATGAAGAGATTGTTGCTGATGACTTGCTGATGAACATATTCAGGTTGCACAAGTTAAGGAGGAGCACTGGTTCAGGGGGAGCAGCAGGTTGAATACTAATGATTGCATTGTTGGCACTATGACTGCTTATTCTTTGATACTCATGCTCAAATGATGATAACTTGGTGTATGGTTTATTATGATGAGATTTTGAGCTCTGTTTGCTGAAAAGTATCTTTTGTGCTCACACATGGATGAGTTGGAAGTTTTTTGATTCAGAAATAAGAATAGATCATGCAGAGTTTGTTACTATGGTTGAGATCTTTTGCCTACATATGTTACTTCATGTTAAATCTTAAAGATCATGGTGATATTGGACCACATGGATGATTGACACACATTTGAAGATGTTGTTCTGGTATGATAATTTCTCTTGGAAAGATTGTATTGATGCTGCAAAGAATCTGAAGGCTTGGTTACTAATGTGCTTATGCTACAACCGTTGGATGACGCTTGAAGACACAACTACACTATTCTATCTATCTGCACTCCAGGGAAGCATTCAAATATCTCAGAAAGAAGCTGAACACTGTCTTTTTTCTCACAGAGGATCAGATCTGGTTAAAATATAGAAGATAGTATTGGATACGCGGATTTACTGAAACACAGTCACGTATATACGCGAGTTCATGCACAGAAAACCGCGTATGTCTGATTGCTGACAAAATTCTGTTTGGGGTCAGCTCTCTTCAGCACAGCTGCAGTGCTGTTTGGTATCTCTGGTATCTCTGGTGGTGTTCTAGTGCTTATAATACTGTTTCAATCTCTGATGTTTTAAAGATGCCTTGATGTTTGGTTGAAAGTGTTCAAGATGCACAAACTAAGGGGGAGCCTTAGTCATATGAAAAGGATGCTTGGATGCACAAATTCAGGAGGAGCATTGGCCTTGCTGAGTATAATGCATTGTTGGCATTATGTTGATTTTGAAAAATGATCTCTTTCTTGAGGTATTTCTGGTATTGGTCATGTAAAGTTATATTTGTAGTTTGATGAAAAGGTCATGTTGAGACCCATGATGTAAAATTGTAATATTCAGTCATGTAAGGACTTGTCAAAATTTGTAAACCCACTTGGTTGGGTAGCTGAGTCAAATTTGTAAACCCACTTGGATGGGTAGTTGAGTTGAGATGTGTAAACCCACTTTGTTGGGTATTTGGGTCTCATATGTAAATCCACTTGGTTGGATCTTTGATGTAAGTATGAGTCTTTGGTGATAGGAAGTTCATAGAGTCATGTACTTCATTGAAAAATATGTTTGAAGATTCAGCATGAACTCAGGGGGAGCTTGGTCACTTCAGTATACATCAGATCTGCAAAACGCTTCTTCCACATGAGGAGAGTGTGTGTTGGTTTTGATCCGCACTTTTCCCTTGATGTCAAAGGGGGAGAGTGACATGGTGTTTGAATGAAGAGAAAGAATGGTGTCAAAGAATGGGGAAAGTGACATGGTATCATTGTATTCTTAATGTACCTATCTGTTGTGATGATCAAACACCATCGTGGTTGCCATCAAGTCCAAAGGGGGAGATTGTTGGCAATATGATGGAGAGTGTTGTCCTTGATGGCAACCCACTTAATGAAGATGAAGACATGAGATGATTGGCATGTGTTGTCCTTGATGGCAATCCACCTGATGAAGTTATTCTTGACCTGATGGACTTGGTAAATAATGTAAATCTGATATGAAATGATGTTTGTTAGCAATATGATGCTGAGTGTTGTCCTTGAATGGCAACCCACTTGATGAAGATGATGGCAACTTACTTGATGAAGTTGTGCTTGATAGAATATGTCTTGATGAACTAAATCTGATGCATCTACAGTGAGTACAGAAGGTAATGAAGAAAGGAATTCAGTAAGTGCTAGATCTATGATGAAAAGAGTATGTCTCAAGGAATACACGGATTTGTCTAGGAGAAGTCGCGTATGCACGCGGAAAATAACGTTCCAAGTCGCGTATGGTAAAAAGCGCTCATAAAGTGCAAAACCAGGGGTAACCACCATGGTATTGACCCATTGTATTGGGTAATGATTCGTCTAAATGACCCCGTCTAAGAATACCATCGGAAGTAATGTGGTTTTAGCTCATGGTATTGAAAAAGGGTAAACCTATATAAGGAGAAGAAATTCATTGTGCAAATCATGAGTGTGGGTGCAAGATGTCTGAGCTTGCATGAATACTTCTCTCTGAAGTATATCTGAATGGAAAGGGTTACAGTTGAATGAAAGATCTAAGTGCATGATGCACCAATGATGAAGAATTGTATATAGATCTGAAATGTACTTGTATTTGCTTGATCTGTTTATGGAATGATTAGATCTGAGATGAGGCAAACATCTGTCTGAAGTAAAGGGTAAAATCTGTGTGATGGATCTGTTCTGAAGAATTGTAATGACCTAAATGTCTGAAGAACCATACGCAATTTTTCCGCAGAAGAAGCGCGTATATACGCGGCTTCGCTGAAGAGAAAGCGCGTATGCGCAATAAAATTAGCTCTGTAATATGTGCAGAAGTATACGTGGTTTTGTATGGTATAAGGCGCGTATAGACGCGGTATCAGTGAAAGGAAAGCGCGTATGAAAACTAGGGTTTGCTGAAGCATGGGGTATGAAATATCAGATCTGTTCTGCTATGTTACTGCTATCTGTATTCTACAGTTCCGAGTTGTCTGTTTCAGTTTGGTTGTATGATTGAGCTTAAATATGTGGAGTGGGTCCTGTCTGAAAATATGATGAAACGAGGCCTGCAAGTTGTGTCCTAAAGGAAGCTTTGGATCCAGTGTGAAAATTGATGAAACGTGGTCCATAGAGGTGCTGAGGGTTGTAGCCTTCAGTCAGGGGGTTGTAGCTCCCTTCCAGGTGAGGCTGGTAAACGAGATCGAGGGGTCGTAGCTCCCTTCCAGGAGAGGCTGGTAAACGAGTCAGGGGGTTGGAGCTCCCTTCCAGGAGAGGCTGGTAAACGAGCGCAGGTGGGTGCCTGCGTGCTGGTCAAGTCTGCGCCAGCACATATGTTGTAAGATGTTTTCTCTATAATAAAATATTGAAGGGTGAGCAACTGCAGCGGTGGTTTTCTCCCGACTTGGGTTTCCACCTAAAAATCCTGGTGTTCATGTGTGATGCTTTGTGTGATGGTTTATTCTGTTCTTACTGCACATGTTTACTGTTTATAGAACATCTAATGAATGTGATGGAATGATATAAGAGAAGAACTAATGGCATATTTAGATCTCTGTGTATACGCGAGTTTTATGAAGGATATCCACGTGTATACGCTAGTTGGCTTCAGCAAAGTAGCATATGGGTTTTAGAGCATGAAAAAGTAAAAAGTTTTAGTTTGCCCTAAATACTGATTCACCCCCCCCTCTCAGTATTTTTCCCAACATCAATATCAAGGATAGGGATTTTGAATGTGGAGAATGGAAGCACCCTGATGTTGACAAGATAATTACAAACCTTGTTGCAATGTATACCATGTCGGCAAGGCGAAGTGTGGAAGTAAATGAAATGAGGAGGAGTTAGAAATATATAGAATAGGATAAGAAAAATCGAATTCATAGTCAATCTAATGTTTTTTGCATTCATATTACCATGTTTATATGGAAGGAAAGAGAAAGTGGAAAGCATAAGGAGGTGAAGGAAATTGATGCTTTCATTAGGCTAAAGGTTACATGTGGAGATGAGTTGATTCTTCCATTTGGAGGGCAAGGCGTCTACAAGACCTTGTCATGCGATGACACCCCAACCTGCGACACCCCATCCTAGTCAGTAGTAGTCTTCCTTGATAACTTTTATCAGGTAGCATTTATCCCCTTGTTGCATGTCGTTAATTTTGTGGATTGTGGGTGTATCTAGTTTGGTTTGGGCTCTGTGATAGAAAATTGGTGGGGAAAGTACCCGTTTGATTCCACCTAAGCTCAGTGAACCTTTTATTTTGGGACTTGGCAATTTACATTGGTTTGGCTAGCTCCCAGCTAGACGGTTGTACTGTGGGCCATATTCTATCCATATGGGGGCCCATAAGTCCTCTTGCATCCTTGTTTGGCTTGGTTGTTGGTATATCTCATTGGATTTAATTTTCTAGAAATTTTGAATTTATGGGGAAGCAATCATCATCATTCTTGTGACTATTACACCTAATTTAAAGGGGTTTTTGTTTTTTGGGTATTCATGGTGTTGGTGGACTAGTTATTTCCAGTATTGGGTTGATTCTTTGCTTGTGAAGGTTATAACACCCCGTACGCACATGCAAGGCCATGGGGCTATAAGTCGTGGCACTATAGGTCACGGGGCTCGAGGTTGTAGCCAGTAGTGTTGGCCCCAGGCTATGTTGCAAGCTTAAGAGGTAGTGAATGCTTTCCATGTTATAACCGCTTCTAGTACAAGGGGGGACATCCAAAGGCTTGAGAGTTAGGTGCGTCATGACAAACATACTTTTATGGATTCAGAATTGATCGATAAGATTTCTCATTGGCTTCCAGACCCTGGCTACACTAGGGAAAGAAGGAACCAATACCTTCATGCCATTACTCTCCATTGGAAGTAAAAAAATATTTTGGGGCAAGTGATCAAAGAGAAGCATGAAGATAGGAATGAAATCATCTCCTTCCACTAGTACAAAATGAGAAATTAGTGACTAGGTGACTAAAAAAGTTAGTCACCACAAATTTTCCAAGTGACCAAGCTAAAAACAACTAGCATAAACGACTAATTTAGTCTCAAGTTAAAATATATGACTAGCTAATAAGTAATACAACTAAAATTGACTATTGTGAATGACTAATTTGGTCTAGGAACAAAAATACAACTACCTAACAAGTACTACAATAATATGAATCAATGGTTTATGTTAGTCATTTTAATTGTGTCACTTCAACAATCTAAACTTACAAGTGATAGGGGATTCAAAGGTTGTTATAGATTGTCTGAAAGGTGATACTTCCTTAAACACTTATTTATTGTATAGGTGGATGATTAGAGTTATGGACCTGATTAGAATCCTCAGGGTTATATACTTTGATCACATTCACAAGGAATTAAATTCAAAGGCTCACATATTATCTAAAATGGGAGTGGGCTTAGAACTGTGTCAAATACATTATGAATAATACCTACAAGGAGAAGTGTTGGTTAATAGTTTATGCAACATTTATTTTAGTTGAAGACTTAACTTTTCATACATATTTACATTTTTTATTATTAGGGTCATATCCATTGAACTTAAGATACTAGTTTTTAACTTGGATATCAAGTTGTTTATCTCGTTTGAATATACATTATTATTATTTATTATTGTGAAAGAATTTAATATTATCAATTAATGTGGTTATACATACACTCATGGATTTGAAATACCAATATTCTTCTTCTTTCCGGGTTGTGATAATAACTTGGTTTATTTCCAAGCCTTGTATTGCCATGAAGAGGGGTACTTTTATTTTTCATTCTATCCATACATTTCCACTAACATCTTTTTCCCTCTCTCTATTGTTGGAGGCACTAAAATTTTCTTAGCCTAGTTCTTTAAGGTAAATTTTATATGTTCCAATCTTTGCTCCTAAACAAAAAAGAGTGAGCCAACTACTTCTTTTCAAATAAGATAAAATTCAGAACAACGAGGGATTACATATGAAGGGAAGGGGTCACATCTAAAGGGGAAGGGTCTTGGATTTCAATTTACCTTTAAGATTAGACCCAAGAGAGTAGAGGGGATGGTATTAGAAGATATTTTCCCCTATCATTCATCAATGAGAGTTGGACCAAAAAGCCATCTAAACATTCTACTTTGAAACCTCACCCTACTTTTTTATTTGTTCAAGTAAATTTATTAATCTTAACTTAATGTGTATAAAGTCCAATTTTGGAATGATAACTTTTAACCATTCTTGGTTCATCTCTAAATACTCCCCCCTATTTTTAATATTAAAATTTACTAATTTACCGAGGTTTGTAATAAAAAATAACCTTCTAATATTTTTCATTCCAAAAATTTGAAAATAATTTTTTCCCCTGGTTTTAATAATAAGATTTACTAATTTAGAGAAATTTATAATAAAAACTAACCTTCCAATATTTATCATTCCAAAAATTTGAAAATAATTTTTTCCCCTAGTTTTAATAATAAGAAAACCAACCTTCCAATAATTTTTAGTCCAAAAATTTGATTCCTACTATGGCGCCAACGTAGTTGTTGTAATTGAAATAGATTAGGTAGATAAGATATGTAACAGTCAAAGTAGAAACATGATTTAGACATTGAATGGTATTCCCCAACATGATATTGGAACAAAGTCCTCCTTCAAAGAGTTTCTTCAAGTACATATATGGGTGTGTGGTATTACTTTTCGTGGAGGGTTGGATTATGCAGAGATCTTACATGTTTCTACTCTTTTTTGCAGAAGGTTAGCAGTGAGAAAAGTGGGTAGATACCAAGAGAGGATCAAAACAAGGTGGTCAAGGGGAATTTATTTTGGTCTCTCGGATATTTTTGTCAATTAACTGATATTGATTCTATTAGTGTTTGGAAAAAAACAGGAGAGAAAAATCATCGGAGGGTGGGGAAGGGGTAGACGTCGAAGGAACAAGCAATTACAACATCGGAACCATAGTTTGGGTGAGGAGAAGGATCTAGAACTCTTGTCAAATTTCTTAACCGAGAATATGCCAACGTGTCTGTTTTCGCTTTCCTTTCACCTCATATTTATTTATTTTATGATATGAAGCCTCCCTATAACGGGCTTTCAGTTGCATGCTAATAGGAGATAACATGATAGAGCTTACACTTGATTTTTCTAGAGGGAATTCCAAATAAGGCAGTGTTGGATGCATTCCATGTCTATTGTCAATGCAATAATCTTAATCTTTAATGAATAAATATTCATTGTTAAATATTGACAAGATTGCATATCTTTATGTCAATGTTATTAATGTGCTCAACCTGCTTTTACTTCACTTACATGTTATCAAGTTTGAAAACAAAAGAAATGGAGAAAAAAAAGACTAGAAGTAGAATACTCTTCTCTTTCATTTCCAGTTTTATCTATGTACAATAGCCAAAAAATAATAAAAATCTCTAGGATTGGCTAAGCGTCAAGTAGCACTCAAAGACCATAGTTTATATCGGATTTTGAGTTGTGATGTGTTGTTTAATGTTTTTCTCGTTTTAAATTATTAATTTTTGCGCTAGTGAGGTTGAGGGCTTAACTAAAACTCTATGCTTATTAGACACCCACATTCTCATGGGAGAGGTACATGCTTTCATATCAATTTCATGTATTGGTGGATGGATTGTACTTAGTTCTCTTTAGAAATTACGTAATTCATTATCTCAAGAGACAAACTTTGTAAATGGATAAATTGCACATAATATCGATTCAATATGTCGATGCATTTAGTTTGTATTTCCATTTGAATGATTGATGGTTTATCATTTCAAAATGAACTTAGGTTTTTTTTATGTATGAATGAAAGAAATCTTCTTTCCCTCAAATATCTAGTGAAAGCACATTCTATCCAGGGGAAATTATACCACCTCCAGAAAAACAACTGTAGGTTCAAAAAATCCTGGCTTGGAATATATTTTATTACCTATTTTTCCTTCACATTACAAGCACTAACACACACACACACACACTTATATATATATATATATCTATCTATATATATATATATATATATATATATATATAAAGAGAGAGAGAGAGAGAGAGAGAGAGAGAGAGAATTTGTATATATCACATGTTTCTTAGTACAATGGTTCTTCAACTTGGTTTTATAGCGAGATTTTGTCCCATCACAATATGACCCTCCACAGATTTTGGTTATGATAACTATGATCTATATGCCTTTCCTAAAGTAATTTTTATAATAAAATACTTTGCCACTCTATAAGTAAAATTATATTCTTCTATTATTAACAAAATTAAGATTTTCTTCTCTCCAACTGTCTTCTAAATAAATCCCATAAAACCTGTGCATGTGGGGTGCCATCCTTGCCACTAAAAATATCAACGAAAAGAATAGACAGGCATTGCCCATCATACTAAAACTACTAATCTTAACAGCTGGTCATTACTCCCAAAGAGTGCACCGCAAATATGTATATATATGATAAAGAGATCAACATAAAAATGATGTAAACCTATCTCCATTTAGACTCACGTAAGAACCCAAATTCTCAAATTTTTCATTCATATAATGCTTAGAGTTATCTTTATATCTTTGAGAAAAGCACCCAATTCATGCATGCATGAAGTTCCCAACACACAAGTATAATGGAACTACTTTACTTGCTGGTCAAACCACCTCATGCATGCCAAATAAATACCCCATCAACCTATTTACATTCTATTTTTAGGCTTCAACACACAAGTAGTCATGTTTTGGCTCATAATGCAATGCCCCAGACATGCTAAAAATAACACCAAACAATCCCAATAAAGGAAACACCCAACATATAAGTATGAAGAAACTACTTAGCTTGTTAGTCAGACCACCTCACACATGCAAAATCAATCCCAATAGCCTATTTACTTACTATTTTTAGCAAAACTTAGCAAGGATGCATGGCATGGAGACTCGACTCCATGTTGCCAAGGAAGCCTTAGCCAAGCATGTGCTTGAAAAAGAGGTAAGCAATTCAAGTTTATCTTCAATTTCCTCTCAAAATGAATGTGTAGGTTCTTTTTAAATACACACTAGAGGAATAGGGTGCAAATTATTGATTAAAATGGGCTATGGAGGTAAAGGATTACACAAACATTCACAAGTCATAGTTGAGCCAATTATTGTTGAGGAAAGGCCTAAGTATTTGGGTCTTGGTTATGGACAACATGATGGAGAGATCTCTAAATACAAGAAGGCACATGAAGGTGTTCCAAGAAGGATTTTCATTTCATGTTCATTACCTCAAGCTTGTGAAGATTGTGTTCATGAGGAATGCAAAAGTTTTACACCCACTTTGCAAGAATGTGCTCATAAGCATGCAATTGATGAGAATGGAGAACAAGAGGATGTCATTGTTGTTATTTCAAAGAGAGCCACTACCTCATCAAATTCACCTCCTCAAGAAGGTGACAAAGGTGAATGTTCAAGGTATAAATATGATTTTAATCAAGCTGCTTTTGATTATGATAAACATGGAAAATTCTCACATAATACTTGGAGAAAAGTCACATGTTCCTTTTATGGTTTGGATAACCATAATGTTTCAAGGTGTTGGAATAAGATAGCCATGCACAGGAAAAATTTAAAGAAAAGGAGGCAGAAATCCAAAGAAAAATCAAACCATGCTAAAAATAAGATGAAATTGTTTTGCACTTATTTCTATAAGCAAGGTCATCTTGTAGACAAGTGTTGGGCTTTGTATCCAACAATTCATCCACGAAATTTGAAGAAGGTGGAGAAAGAGAATGGAAAAGAGGATTCCATAATTGATGTGGGTCAAGATGATTCACATGATGATGATGTGCATCTGAAAGAAGCACCATTGAAATGGTTTCGTAAGATATGGTTATATTTCTTATCCAATTAAGGCTTTGCATGTCTTTTGATTTTGATGCATTTCTTTTCCAATGGAATGCATGTTGCATGTTTACGCCATCGAAAGTGGAGTATGTTGACTCACTTTCTTGCAACAAAATTTGCTCATTTCAGGTTTAATTACATGTACATGTGAATGGATTTCTTGTACTTATGATTTTACTTGTGAGAGAGTTGAAGAATGGTATACATGCACGAGAGTTTGTGTGTATGAACAATGGAATTTTGATGGTTTCATTGTGCTTGAACATGCATGAGTAATCAAATTATGTTGGTTGATTTCTTTATTTAACATGTATGTTGTCAACTTGAGAGTGTTGATCATTTATACATGCATGAGTGTCGACTTGTGTTGGTCAATTTTGTGTTGCATGCATGTCACATCGAGTTGGAAAAGTTGATTTTGTCTCCAAATATGAAAAGGAGATGTTGACGAAGTGTTTCATGAAATGTGAAATTTTTTTTTTTGGGAAAAGAATCGTCAAGTTATTACACATGATTATGCTTGACTTGAGAGTCATTAATTTGTTTGAAGAGGCATGCTTTTTTCGACTTGTGTTTTGTCAATAAGTTTTGATACCGAGATGTGAGAGTACATGGCGATGTTCACATGATGTGAAATTTGTTGCTTTGAAGGAGCAAGAGGATATGTCGTCAAGTTGTTTCTTGCATGATGTGTTGTTTGTGACAAGATGTCAAAAAAGTTTGTAGCCATTATAGACCATTTTATGTGTTGACGCCAAGAAGAGAAGGAGATGGCAAATGCATTCTTCCAAATGTGGAATTTGGAACCGTGGAGGTAAAAGAATGGTCATTACTTTTCTTGATTTTACTGGTGTTGGAAGATATTTGTTGTAGTTCACTCATTGTGTAAAGGAGGAACAAGATTCTCAGTGGGAAGGCACCGAGGAATCAATTTTCTACAAAAATAATTATTATATCAGCAAGTAGCCAACAAGTGTTGGATTGGGTCAACAACAAAAGGAGAAAAGTGGTTGAAGAGCCAAGCCATTTACAAGGTAAGGCAAGGCATGTTAGTGAACTGAAGAGGTTTTCATAACAATTTCTTCAAGTAGAATCAAGATGATAGAACTTGGGAAACAGAAGAGTGTTCAACACTCATGAGATAACCAACTTTTGTGGGTCCAAAAGCATGTCAGTGGGAAGGTGTGATCAGAATTTGGATCAGGGGAAAAAATTAGCTTAAAAATGAAAGTGCTCATAATTGCACCAAACCAGAATGACAGCTACCGGCCTATCGTAAGGAATCCAACACAACTCGTTTCGTTAAAAATCGAGTTTGGATGAAGGAGTTATGGCTTGTTGATCGTCGTTTAAAACAGACAAATTTTTTAAAAATATATTGCATAACAGGTACAGTTGATGACATGGCAGTCCAATCAGCATGCAGAGAATATTCTTCAGTTTGTATCCAATGGGACTGTGACAAAGGTCACTGCGGGATTTTCTAGTTTGGTTTGTGAAGGTAAAAATTGCCCAATTTCCTCCAAAATTAAATGCGGGTTCATGATATTTATGTGTGGGAAATTATTTTTTGATTATATATTAAGATTGGATATATATATATATATATATATAATTTATATTTTATATGATTTAATTATCATATATTATATTAAATTATTATATATATATTAATATTTAATATTAGTTTCAAAAAACCATATATATATATATATGCCACCATGTGATAATATGCCAGCGAATATATATTCAAATGCCACCATTAATAAAACATGGACTTTGAAATATGGGTTTTTAAATTAAATGTGGAATATATATATATATATATATATATATATATATATATATATATATATATATATATATATATATATATATATATATATATATATATATATATATATATATATATATATATATATATATATATATATATATATATATATATATATATATATATATATATATATATATATATATTCCACATTTAATTTAAAAACCCATATTTCAAAGTCCACATTATGTTATGTTTTATTAATGGTGGCATTTGAATATATATTCGCTGGCATATTATCACATGGTGGCATGTCATATTAAACATGGAGGAGTGGCACATGGATTAAACACTTATGTGGAATGATTATTATGGTGGAGACAAAAATTGGAATTTCAAAATCGATGGCGTATTATGGAGGAGTGGCACATGGATTAAACGCTTATGTGGAATGATTATTACAGTGGAGACAAACATTGGAATTTCAAAATCGATGGCGTATTATATGCGTGCAAGGTCAGGGTTCGACCCCGTGACACCCTCCCCACCAACCCCCCCCCCCCCGTGTCTTTCCACCAACACACCACAACAACATTCCTTGAATTTGAAGGCACCAAATTTATATTTAAAGGGTATGTGAATTCCAATAGCGAAGGGGGCCAGCCTGCCTCCCACATGACCATACCATAAGAACTTAACCCAGTGCCCCACTAATTTCGGATTAGTGTAGTTAAGCACACTTATCTCTTAATTAAATTGTGCTTATGTTGGTGACAGTTTTGGCGGTCCCACCAATTTCGCCTGACTTGCCAGATTTGGTGGAGCTTTTCTAGGGGAAAATTTAATGAGGCCTATCTTGGTCAATTTTAGACCAATTTTTTCTCAAGTATAGTCATTATTAGATATTGGCATACTATGAATCCATTGGAACAAATTTCAGAGGAAAGGGAGCTCATATACATGTGTTTTTGGTCACTTGAATAATTTTGAAGTCTAGGGCCACCAGGAGGGAAGGCCATGCCCAGATCAGCTGAAGGCCAATTTCAGTGAATGAATAGTCAAATTTTGATGTATTTGATGCTATCAACACATTGGTACAATTTATTGAGGCATTTTATAACATATGAAGGTGATTTTTCGCTTTGGAGATTAAACAAGCCCATGGCCACCGGGATTGGAGGTCAAGCATAGAGGAGCTGGAAACCAAATTTAGAGATTGAACAATCATTTTTGTGGTATTTGAGTGTTCTGAAGCCAATGGTGCAGTCATAAAATCCTTTGGAGCAATAAAAGTGCTTGTAATAAGACATTTTACTCTTAATCCCAGGAGGGCCTAACTAGTTAAAGAAGGTCCATGGAGATGTAGCCCAGGAGAGGTGAACTCCATCATCATCCATTGTGTTATGTGATTGCTGTGAGTTATTTTACTGCATTTCATTTTTTTTTATGAGTTTTAAAAAAATCTAATTAACTCATAATTTTACCATCAAAGACACATGAAACTTGAAACTTTAACCCCTTCACAAATGGTTAACGTGAGACGATCCTTAAACAAATTTTTAATACTGATGAGGGAGCTTGCATAAAAATAACAAATTTACCCATATTCAGATCAATATGTTTTTGGCTCATAAGGAAACACCCCAACCCTGCAAAAAAAAAATAGAAAAGGTAAGGTAGTTGTTGAGAAATCCTCATTGCAACTTAATTAGGGATTATTTTAATTTTGATTTCTCTTATTTTGACAACTTCTTGTGATTTGTTATTACTTTTTCTTCTTTGTTATTATATTTTCACCATCAAGATAATTACCAAAACTATGAATATCACAAAGAAAAAAAGAGAACACATGGTGTAGGTACTCAACTAGGGGAAAACCCCTTTTCAAGGGGAAAACCCAAAAGTTCTTCTTTTCTTTAGAATCAAATCAAATGAGACAACCTTAACCTTTGACTAAGACAAAGACTTGATCTCCATCCATTAAGTTAATCGTCAAGAATTTTCCTTTAATACAATGCCAAATCAAATAGGGCTTTGGTCCATCAAACTAATCAACTAGGTTTTCGATCCTTCTACAATTCAACCTACAATCATAATATAGTAACTTTGATTTTCACGCATGTGACAGAAATAACAAACATTAGGCTTCCTCCTTCTTCACTGGGATTCCCTTCACTTCTTGCTATGACATAGGATTTTTGTTATGATATTCACACTTCATCCTTTCTTATAGAGTTTCAGATTGAAGTCATACCAAATAGGTTGAATATCACTTCAATTTATAATTGTTGTAGATCCATTAGTGAGTTCAAATTGATGTTCTTGAGGCCGACTTGTTGGAGGAGAGTTTAGATGAAAATAATAATTCTTTTCTCGACTTAGGAAGACAAATAAGGGTTTATTACATCATAACTTTTATTTTTTTTTAAGACACAAACCATAGAGCACTCAATGGGTGATTTTTGACCTAGAAACAAAATAAACAAAGCATGGAACCCATGCTTATAAATAAATTTTATTTTGAAAATAAATTTTATTTTGAAAATAAATTTTATTTTCTTTATTTTGGATAACTACATTACATCATGACACGAATACAATTATGAAGACCAATAGTAGTTACATTTCTCAACATTCCCTCTTCAATAGTGAGGTATTCATAATTTTTCAACCAATACAAGGTTGATTTCAATTTGAAATGTTCCAAGAAGAATACAACAACATACAAAATGTGAGGGATACCTTATCTGCCAAGGTATCCTCCCAATAGGGGCTAAGGTTTCATCTAGGAATTTGCCACTATAGGTACCATCAGGCTACAACCCTGTTATCCATCCAATAGGATATATATATACCATCTAGGATTTCATGCCCTGACACCAACCATTACAGGGATCCAAGTATCAACACTAACCATAGCTCCACACGATACCCTCCCTCTGGGATCTAGACATCAAATGAGATCTCAATATTAATCAGGACACGATGTCCTCCTAAGTACCATCATAAAAGAAATTTTATGGTACTTCATCTCTCCCTCTCAACCAAATTATAGATATCCATTAAACCGAGCATGCTCCTAAAATAAAATAACTACTTGTTGGGAAGATATTTCATTAGCTACTTGTTCATCTGTTGGCACGTATTGTAGCTTCATGACCCTAACCTGTATTAAACTTCAATGTATATGTTCTTGTATCTAGGACAATATTTAGGGTATTCAACTATTTTGATGTTGCTTAGGTCATCACAATATCCAAACACATCTCGATGGAAAATTCCCTCTTCAAACTTCTTCAACAACACCGAACTTAGCTTCAACACTTTCCAAAACATCCAATTCTTGTTCACAACTTCATCAATCATGAATAACCATCTGTAGTGCTTTAGCCATTCTTTTATATCATTATTTCTTCAAGGTCTCTTTTATAACTAATATAATATGGCATCCCTCTCAACAGGGAGATATCCACTTCCTTTACCAAGCTTCTTCTCTACTAAGGAACAAATCCATCAACTTTAGGCATACAAGCCCTTTCTTCTGCATCATCACATCATCGAAAATTTGTATCCTTATAGAACATTATTCACTATATATTTAAATGGAAACAAGGTTATATATTAATAAACAATATAAATTCCAATGCCATCAATATTATTACAACTCCCTCTTTCCATCATGCTCAACATCATCATCAAGTTATTATTAAGTATGAGGTAGGTAAGCATCTTCAACATCTTAAAGACTATGACTATGAACTTGCAAATCTTCAACAACAAGTACAACCAAGCACAAATATAGATCATGAAGTCATATTTATCAATATAGGGTTAGAATTTCATTGCAATGAGTGCATAATATATCAAACTTTAGATATCAAAACCTAAACATAGATAGGATTACAATCAACAAGGGTTACACCTTTCATGCTGTATAATTTCACAATGATTTTTGCTAGGGTTTTTATCACAAACCCTAGATTCCATCATCAAGACTAAAGCCTTAAATAGAAACAAGTAAATCAAGTCTAGATTTCAGTCATAGAGAAAACATTATTACATCTATGATTTCATTATCATGCCCTAGAAACTTATATCAATCTCGACTAGGGTTTTGTCGTAAACCTTAGGAAAAAAAAACAAAATTTAATGTTATATATACAATAATTAGACCAAGCTAGGGTTTCAATCAAATAGAAGCATATACACCTAGGGCTTTATTCCTAGGGTTTTAAACTAACTATTGCAAGGGTTTTGTCATAAACCCTAATTCACCATTCCCTAAAAATATAGGGTTTTATCATATGTCCTAGACACCATCAACAAACTCTAAAGGACTAGGGTTTCATCATAACATCATCAAACCCTAAACATCAAAAGGCTAGGGTTTTTATAGTGATCCCTAAATATTAGGGTTTTACCAACGCGAACAAGGGATAGATAGTACGACAATGATTGATCAATCACATTTAATAAATAAGAATTATTTTATAACACAACTCTAATTGAGAGAGTTAGTGATGTAAGACAAAACGATGACACCTTCTTGATGCAAATATTTATACATACTTAGAGTTTCTCTTACAAACCTTGTAGGGTTTCCTATTAAAGGAAAACTTCTTACAAGTATCCTTTTGAAGACTCCTTTTGAATCCAGTTCTTATTCTATTTTATGAGAAGGGATGCATTTTGCATAATATCAACATTGATTTATGTATCTACAATATTTTTCTTGAAAAGTACCATCAAATGCATACAATTACAAGACTATGATATAAGGTTTTCATTAAATGAATTCTTAGGTTCATAGGTTTTTAAGTACAAAACCCAGACACCATTTAATTTCATTCTTGCCAAGGATTTCCATATATCTTGGATTACTTATAAACCATAGACTTTATGGGATAGAGTTTCTAAGAGGGAACAAAAAAATAGGGTGAGGGTTTTTATATGAACTATCTAGGATTTAAATCCCTATATATAATCACCCAAGCAACTAAACCTTAAAAAAATAAATTTTAACAAATGAACATGCTATACATACCTCAAGATTACATACCTTAGACATCTCTAATTGAAAGATTAATGTTCCATTGGGATTTTTTCTCTTCTTGCAAATTGAAGACATATTGTTAGATGCCTAACACATAAAGAGTAATAACAATACTTACTCAAATTTGATGAGTACTTCAAATTGGTCTGCTTTCTTTTTCCTGTAATAAAGGCTTCCAAGAATGATTTTCTCGGGGTCTTCAAATAGACTACTCCTAAAAATTATATAGACTACTTCCTTAAGAGATAATTCACTTTCTCAATGACATAATTTTCTTCAATAGGGCAAGACACATATTCCTTAAGGAATGTAGACCTTGATCCTTATCAATTTTCCACAAATTTCAAGATTGATGGACTTCAAACAATTGAGTTTATGTTTCACTGAATTAGACTTCAAAACAAGTCTTATTATGCCAAGCATTGTGATTCTTCTAGGTTGGATTTTTTGTCACTGATAGAGCTCTAAACTTGAGTGTGTGTGTGTGTGTGTGTGTGCGTGGGTCCTTTTGACTATAGACCGTTGAGATTTTTTCTCTTCTTGCAAACTGAAGACATATTGTTAGATTTTTAACACATAAAGAGTAATAACAATACTTACTCAAATTTGATAAGTACTTCAAGTTGGTCTGCTTTCTTTTTCTTGTAAGAAAGGCTTCCAAGAATGAGTTTCTAGAGGTCTTCAAATAGACTACTCCTCAAACTGATATAGACTGCTTCCTTAAGAGATAATACACTTTCTCAATGATATAATTTTCTTCAATAGGGATAGACACATATTCCTTAAGGAATTCAGACCTTGATCCTTATCAATTTTCCACAAATTTCAAGATTGATGGACTTCAAGCAACTGAGTTTATGTTTCATTGAATTAGACTTCAAAACAAGTTTTATTATGCCAAGAATTGTGATTCTTCTAGGTTGGATTTTTTGTCACTGATAGAGCTCTAAACTTATATGTGTGTGTGTGTGTGCATGGGTCCTTTTGACTATAGACCACAAAATGACGACTTCCTTAGTTAGAAAACTGTAATATCCCAAAATGGGAACAACAACAATATTAAACAATACTGCTCAGAAAATAACACAGTTCAGCAAAGTAAGAGAAGGAGGCCAATATGGAGGCTCAAAAATAACATCTATATCAGCAAATCAGATTTAAAATGAGGCCCATACAATGTAGAACAGGAAATAGGAGTCTCCAATGAAGAAATATCCTCAAAAAGAGGTGCAACAACCATACAAATGAGCAGAAACTGCCTTGACAGCGTTATTCTTATTATGCTGCAACAACTATTGATTACAACTTAGATTTAGAGCAAAATAATGCATGAACTGTCATATCTGTGACAGATCCATACACTATAGAGTCTCTACTTTACATACCCCTTGGGGTTTTCAACAATACATGAAGCACAAGGAGTAGATCTGAGATCTAAACCTGCAGATCTGCAGAAATATTCAGGAATTCTGAAATAAATACAAGAGTATCCAGATCAGATCTGAATATAACATGGATTAGATCTAAAATCCATGGATCACCATAGTGAAAAGCAGATTCCCAACACTAGAGATCACTCCTCCAAAGTTATGCCAAAAGCCCTTACAACAACACCTACAGAAAAACACAGATCTAGAAGATGGACTGCCCTGTAGGGTTTAAGATCAGTTTGGCTTGATGCCAATATGTGGATCTGAAGCTCAAATGATCCAATACACTCTTTCCAATGGGATAGAAGACTTTCCCACTGAAAAGAGGCACTAGAATGGTCTATATCTGAGTAGATCTAGCCTCCACTTGCTGCAGCTTACAAGGAAAACCAAACCCTCAACAGGATCCGCGTTGTAGTTGGAAGGTGAAGCTTGGAAAAATGCCTGATAGTGGACAAGATTAGCAAGACTCTTCTGAGAGGCCTCTCAAGGCAAGAGGTGGGATTCCCAATCAGGAACACCTAGTGCTAAACAACACTATTCTTAGCTAAACAACAAGAGAATGATATATGTCTAAACAGACAATATATTCAGAAATATAATACCAATCAACAACCTTCTCATGTTGTCCTCCTCTTCCTTTTATAAGATGGAGATCTTGCAAAACCCTAAACCATCTCAATGATTTAGCTCCTTTCACATGTGCCACCTCCAACTAATTCTGCGTTGTTTATCAATGAGGTTCATCCCCTCTAGACAACGATGTTTATCTGGTCATGGTTGACCCAGTCAAATGTCTTAATCCCTTTCACACATAAGGGTGTTTTATTAAGATGGCCCAAATTTATCCTTTGTTCACATGGGGCATTGATTTATTCATTGTTTTTAAGAGTTTTTATTGTCCTCCTTTACACATTTATTCATGCAACAGGAAAATGAAACAAAATTGTATATTCCCATTAGCTCAGGCTAATTGGAAATATTACAGTCCTCCCCTCCAAAATGTTGATTGTCCTCAAGCAACTGATAAGGTGAGTGCTGCAACACTTATCCTCCTCCATTGGTGACACCATCATGAGTTAAGCTTCCTTCATAAGCTAAGTGTTCACCAATCCAATCCTCCATGAATTGTTCCTCCAAAGTCATTATGAGATGTGCATAATCCATCCCACAAGGAGTCAAGAACTAAAATGAAACAAACATGGCTGAACCAATACTCTCTCTGAAACATGTAGCATCTGGTACATAGAGAGTATCCATCCCATGTGGTACATACAAGCTTCCCATCCTCCCTCCATAAAATCCCATAAAAAGTACAACCATATCATTAAGGTATGGAAGCAAAACTACATATGCACAAACATAAATTTGAGCATGAGGAGGTGGGTCATAGTCCCACATATGATACCAACGCAGTGCATCTCCTGCCTGCATCAAATCAAGGTATGGTAAATGGTTTCCCTACCACTTTCTTGTTGTACATGTTTTCTCACCATGGCTGAAAGTGTGAGATATGTTTGGTGCCTTTGGGAAGCACCCATCATGAAAGAAAATCTCCCTTTGCACATCAAGGGAGTGGCCAACTTCAGAAATTTTAGTGGCCCAATGTTTTCCATGAGATTTACGTGATACATTACTCCTCCTTGGAGTCATGGCATGCATAAACATGGTGAAATAATATGTAAAATCAGAAAATGAAACTTTCTTTACATTATCAGATTCATCACCAACAATGTCTCTCATACACATGGAGTTGTGCATGGATCTTTCTCATCTTTCAAAAGAAGGAAGAGATGGCTGAAATAAATCTTGCATAGAGTTGCATGGCTGCCCTAACTCCAAATAGTTCATGCATTCTTGAAAATGATGATGTAGTTCTCCTCCAAAGCCTTCCCATTCAAAGCATCCCATGATAGTGTTGTAGATCTTCATATAATAGGTAGGGCTGAAACAGAACTCTTTGTAGGCCCTTTGTAGCATCCTCTCCTTGAGCTTGGAGGCTCTAGGTAAGAAGACCCTACCATGATGATATATGACTCCTTCATGGACTAGATAGCCCTCTTCATGCAGCTGGTCATCAAGCATCATACATGTGTGAAGATCTTTGGAATAATCCACCAACAGCTGGGATTTCCAATATAAATCTACAATCCCCAACAATGACAACGCTGATGATGCATCAACAAGAATGTATGTCATGTTTTTGATCTCCTCTTTGACATCTCCTATGCCAAATTTATATGTTGGAAGGACATACCTTCCCTTCTTCTCCTCCAACAACGTAGAATCAGAAATGAAGGTGGGTGATGATGATGAGAGAAGAAAATCTCCCTCCTTCTTATGCTTGCCCAAGCCTCCCAGCGCTATAGCTTTGTCTTCTAATTATCCCATCCCTCCTGGATCTGATCTTGGAGCATCATGTAGTGAAATATCTCCCACCAAAACTGAATCGGGTGGCCTCCCAGGTGGTTTGCCACTAGATAAGAGTGTCCCATGTAGAAATATCATGAACATAATAAATGGGACTGTGAGGTCCTTGCTTCCACTGCGTAAATCCATCTCTGTTTTCTGTGTGGAAATGTTATGTGAGGGGTAAGTATGCATGCCTTTGATAATTTGATTTTCACCATTCTTCTTTTCCACCCATTCCATTTGCAAAGCCTCCCAATCAGTGGTGACTTTCCCCAATGTAATCAACCATTGAACACCCAAAATAACATTGGTGTCTGGTATGTCAACTACAAAGAAGTGATCAACCAAAGTGTAGGTACCCATGGTGAATGAAAGTGATGGAACATAATGCATGCATTGCATTGTTCTATCTCCTGGGACCAAAACAGAGAATCCCTCAAAAGTATCAGTGGGTATTTCCCTCCTTTGCACAAGATGGGCATCAATGAAATTGTGGGTAGCCCCACTGTCAATCAATACAGAAACCCTCTAATTCATGATTTAACCTTGAACTCTTAAGTTCAAGTACTTAGGTAATCCTATCAAAGATGCAAGAGTTCCCCCAATAGGAGAAAAGGCTCCATTTCCATCTCCTGATGGTGTTGGATCTCTTTCAACATTGTCAGAGTTGTGACCCCTTCTTGGCTCATCATCTTCATCTTCTTCAAGATCTAAGAAGACCTATATATAATGTGCTTTACCAGTAGCACATCTATGTCCAACTACCCATGGTTCTTGGTAAGTGAAGCATATATTCTTTCTCCTTAGATCTCTCCAGACTTCATCATCAAGAGGCTTCTTGTATGAGCTCTCCTTGGAAGGAGCAACTTTCTCTTCCTTTCCTTTAGAAGGAAAAGAGGGCTTGTGTTGAAATTTTGCCTTTGCTTTTGGCAAGGCATCTCGAAGGTCTCTAGCCCTCTCAATGGCATCATGCAAGGTAGTGGGCTTAGTATATTTTACCAACCCATGAAGAGGTTCATCCAGACCATCAATGAACATGTACACCATTCTTGCTGCAGACAAATCAGGAACCATAACAGATAATCTCAAAAATTCAGAAATATAAGACTTTGTATTACCTGATTGCTTCAAATTTGCAAGGCTCATGAAAGGTGCCTTTGGATCCTTTCTGTCAAACATTTCCACCAGCCTTCTAGTGAACTCATAATAAGTAGTCACATTGGCATGACCCAATGTAGACAAGCCATGGAACCACCAGTTGTGTGCTTCACCTTCAAAGTGCAGCGCTACAATCTTGATAGCTTCCATCTCAGGGACCTTGTTCAACTGAAAGTAGATGTCAAGTTTTTCTACCCATGCTTTGGCAGAACAAGTGGATGACCCATCAAACTTGGGTAAAAATAATTTTCCCATAGAGTGATGTCGATCATGATTCTGAGTGAATCCACCATCTCTATGCTGATGCCTTGGTCTTCTTTTGTCCTTGAGGTGACAAAACTCTTGAAAACTCAAGTAATCCTTGAATTTTTTATTCTGAGACTCATATTCTTTAAAGTAGTCTTCAAGGGATGCTTGCTCTTGAGGCCCTTCATTTTCCACAGGCAAAAAACTAGGCATGGTAGAGCGTTTTGGAACTTGTGGCTGGTTCACTGGTTGATCATTCCAGTGATGAGGCATGCCAGAGCTTTCTCCAAGATGAAATCTCTTAGGAGATTCCTTGATTCTTTCCATTCTCATCTATTTGATCTCTCTAGCAAGATCTTGCATAGCTTTCAAAAGGATATTTGCAAAGTCCTTTCCTTCTACATCACTTCCAGATTCAGGGGCTTTACCCTTGTCTTGATAATCATTGGTGTAATCAAACTTCTTCTGTCTTCTCTTTAGATACCTCTTCTCTCTGTCAGTAAGAGGCTCATATTCTTCTGAAGACATATTGGATTCTTATAGGTTGTGCCAAGATGATTTCTTTGATACCGTGCTGTAATATACCAAAATGGGAACAACAACAATATTAAACAATATTGCTCAGAAAATAACGTAGTTCAGCAAAGTAAGAGAAGGTGACCAATATGGAGGCTCAAATATAACATTTATATCAGCAAATAAAATTTACAGTGAGGCCCATACAATTTATAATAGGAAATAAGAGTCTCCAATGAAGAAATATCCTCAAAAAGAGGTGCAACAACCATACAAATGAGTAGAAACTGCCTTGATAGCGTTATTTTTATTATGTTGCAACATCTATTGATTACAACTTAGATCTAGAGAAAAATAATGCATGAAAAATTAGATCTGTGACAAATCCATACACTATAGAGTCTCTAATTTACATACCCCTTGGGGTTTTCAGCAATACATGAAGCATAAGGAGTAAATTTGAGATCTAAACCTGCAGATTTGCATAAATCTTCAGGAATTCTGAAATAAATACAAGAGTATCCAGATCAGATCTGAATAACATGGATTAGATATGAAATCCATGGATCACCACAGTGAAAGGAAAATTCCCAACACTAGAGATCACTCCTCCAAAGTTATGCTAAAACCCCTTACAACAACACCTACATAAAAACGCAGATCTAGAATATGGGCTGCGCTGTAGGGTTTAAGATCAGTTTGGCCTGATGCCAAGATGTGGATCTGAAGCTCCAATGATCCAATACACTCTTGCCAATGGGATAGAAGACTTTCCCACTGAAAAGAGGCACTAGAATGGCCTAGATCTAAGTAGATCTAGCCTCCACTTGTTGCAGCTTACAAGGAAAACCAAACCCTCAACAAGATCTGCGTCGTAGTTGGAAGGTGAAGCTTGGCCAAATGCCTGATAGTGGACAAGATCAACAAGACTCTTCCAAGAGGCCTCTCAAGGAAAGAGGTGGGATTCCCGATCAGGAACACCCAGTGCTAAACAACACTATTCTCAACTAAAGTAAGAGAATGATATATGTCTAAATAGAAAATATATTCAGAAATATAATACCAATCAACAACCTTCTCATGTTGTCCTCCTCTTCCTTTTATAAGATGGAGATCTTGCAAAACCCTAAACCATCTCAATGATTTATCTCCTTTCACATGTGCCACCTCCAACTAAGTCTGCGCTGTGCATCAATGAGGTTCATCCCCTCTAGAAAATGCTGTTGATCTGGTCATGATTGACCCAGTCAAATGTCTTAATCCCTTTCACACATAAGGGTGTTTTATTAAGATGGCCCAGATTTATCTTTGTTCACATGGGGCATTGATTTATTCACTATTTTTAGGAATTTTTAATGTCCTCCTTTACACATTTATTCATGCAACAGGAAAATTAAACAAAATTGTATATTCCCATTAGCTGGGGCTAATTGGGAATATTACACAAACAAAAATTAAATATCAATTTTTGAGATTCGGTCTTGGTCCTTTCTCCAAGTAGACTCTTTGTTGGATTTAAGGACTAACTCTATGCCTCCTTGACTCAAAATTTGATTACTTTTGCAGCTATGCACAAAACCCTTGTTACTTCAAGTTTCAGAGGTAAATTTAAACCTTCAATTTCATACACATAACTTCACCTTTTGTATCAATGATTTAAGTCTTGAGTAGGCTTATAGCCTAGCTATTTGGATCTACAAAGTGATACTTGACTACTTTCATTTTTGTGGCTTTCAAGGTTAAGTCTATGGCCTTAATCACCCAGGTCTGTGGCCTAATTGCAAAAGTATAGTCTTATAATCATTTCCAAAAAAAGTGCTCTTTTTTCAATTCGTTTTTTCTTCCTAGGAACTCATCCTTGAGGACTAATGCATGTATTCTTATTGTGATACTCTAGCGACATTTTTATACCCCTATCGTTAGCTCTGATACCATGTTGATAAATCCTTAAGGCAACTTAATTAGGGCGTATTTCAAATTTGATTTCTCTTACCTTGAAAACTTCTTGTGATTTTTTATTACTTCTTCTTATTTATTATTATATATTCATCATCAAGATAATTTCCAAAACTATGAATATCACAAAGACAACAAGAGAACATAAGATGTAGGCACTCAACTAGGGAAAAACCACTTCTCAAGGGGAAAACCCAAAAGTCCTTCTTCTCTTATTTAGAATCAAATCAAATGAGACAACCTTGACCTTTTAGCAAGACAAAGAATTTACCTTCATTCATCAAGCCAACCCTCAAGAATTTTTCTTCAAGACAATGTAGAATCAAATAGGGCTTTGGTCCATCAAATCATCCATCAAACTAATCAATTAGGGCTTCCGTCCTTCTGCTATTTTTCCTACAATCATAATCTAGTACCTTTGTCCATGTAGTGGTTCAATCCTTTCATATGCATGACAAAAAAGGAAAAAATTAGGCCTCCTCCTTCTTCACTGGGCTTCCCTT
The DNA here is from genome assembly GCA_034641835.2 of Pinus albicaulis. Classification (NCBI taxonomy): domain Eukaryota; kingdom Viridiplantae; phylum Streptophyta; class Pinopsida; order Pinales; family Pinaceae; genus Pinus; species Pinus albicaulis. Next base: position 663,054,743 of record CM076578.1, on the reverse strand, counting down.
CACTTATTTTTAGGAGATAGACTCTTGTTTATGATATTCACACTTCATCCTTTCTTCTAGAGTTTAAGATCAAATTCATGCCAAATAGGTTGAGTATCACTTCAATTTATAGTGGTTGTAGCTCCATTAATGAGGTCAACTTGATGTGCTTGAGGCTGGCTTGATGGACAATGGTTTGCATGAAAATAATAATTATTTTCTTGAATTAAGAATCCAAATAATGGTCTATTACATCATAACTTTTACTTTGAATTAAGACACAAACCCTAGAGCACTCAATGGGTTCTTTTTGACCTAGAAAGAAAATAAAAAAAACATGAAACCCATGTTTATAAATATTTTTTCTTCTTACAATAAATTTCCTTTCCTTTCCTTTTGACAAATACATCACATCACGACATAAATACAATAATGAAGACCGATAATATCTACATTTCTCAACAAGAGTGCCCAAATTCACAAGGGAAAAGAATTACTAAGTCAAAATATACAATGTAGGTGCCCTGCTATTGTTAAATATGGCACCTTGAAAATAGAGTTTTCTTGCGGGAATAAATGAATCCTCAGAGCCTTCACTAGGTAGCACCTTGCTTCATGCGAAAAAATTCACAATAGATTAGATTTCAAAGTAAATTGGGATTTAAAAAACATCTCTCCATGCACAATGAAAATCACGAAACAAGAAAATCCAAACTCATCTTAGTGTAGCAGCAAGACTCAAGAGTGACCTTCCATGTGGCTAATTTATTCTTCTTCAAATCTTAAAATAGTTTCTTGGAATACATCATACTCAAGATTTCTTGTTCAATGAGTGAAGTCACAAATTATACTAAAGTGTATTCAACTTAGTTTTTTAACCAATCAACCTCCACATGTCACTACTACATCATTCGATTGAGTTTGGGACTCACCATAAGTAGTATGCTACCTCATGCAAATTAAAGAGCATGTACAATTTAGAATATGACTGACACACTTTAAAAAAATGTTAAAACAATCTGGTTTGTCTCCCAAAATGTAGAGAAACAACAGGCAGTGATGCTCCTCCGAATATGTATGAAATATGTCCTCAGAATATGTATGATCCTTGTGGTTGTAGTTCTCATAAGAGATCCTTTTGGATTTTCTATAATTTAAAATATGGTTGTCCTATATTAAATTTAAAATATGAAAAATTTAAAATATGGTTATGCTATAATGATATTTCTCTCTTTGGTACGATACATATTGGGAAGATATAGTGTGGTGTGTTAAAGTGTATAACTAGTCATAGAAGTAAGAGCCAATGAGTATTTGTAAATTGGTGTTTTCTGTGGACAGTGTTGTGAATACTCACTAGTGATAACTATGCCTAAAAAAATACTACTTTCAAGTACACGTATATAAGTTACAAGATGATGATACATATTAGTTCTAAATGTGTCTAAGCAGTTACTACTTACAAATACTTTTTTATTATTTTCATCAATAGCCACCAAGGGATGGATAAATTTTTAATTCACCACCTCTATAAAATTTTAGGAGGATGTTTCTCTAAGATGTGAGCCATACACTCTCTTAATAGATACACTATGTAGGCTTTGTTTTATATCTCTGTAAACTCTCCAAATGTAACGTGTATGTTAAGAATTAATTGGAGGTATTGTTTTATATTTGTGAAAAATCTCCCTCTTGTAATGTACATGTTATGAATTCCTAGAGGATCTGCTATGAACTTTTGAGATACACTAGGACTTAATGGTGAGGCTTACCCTTTAGCCTTAAGATGAAGGTTAATCAACACAAATAAAAGTTGGCCTGGAAAATCCCTCCACTAATCTTTTCTGTTGACTTGTCCTCCATGCTCAATATAATGCATTGCAAGAGTGCAAAGTAAAAAATATTGTTATCCTGGATGGAACACACAAAAACATTCGGTAAATTCATTTGAAAGTAGCTTTGAGTTCACCAATGACAAAATCTATGGTACTCATGTACTTCTTAAAGCATTCAATGTGATTGGATTGATCAGAAGGTTCATTCTTTTGAGTATTGATGAAGTTTATGGTGAAACAGAGAAGGATGCCATTAAAGGAAACATGAGGCCTGTTAGATTTTACCCACCAATGCTTACTTTGCAACCAAGGAAGAAGAAAATATGCTTGTCATGGCTTATGGGAGATCTTATGATTTTCCTGTAAACACCTCAAGAGGTAACAATGTATATGGACCTAATCATTTTCCTGAAAAACTGATACCCAAGTTTATTGTTATGGAAGTGAAAGGGAAGCCACTCCTAATCCATGGTGATGGATTTAGTGTTAGGAGTTATTTGTATTGCGAGGACGTTGCTGAGGCTTTTGAAGTTGTTCTGCATAAAGGTGAAGTGGTGCATGCATATAATATTGGTACACAAAAGTGTTGAAAAGTGTAACTAGGTCGGTCATCATATTGTCTATGTAATTATGGATTTATATAAAATAGAAGATAAAGATAATAGAATGAATTTTGTACTTGCTTCATGGGTTTCATGAGAAAGATTTTATTATAGATTAGAAGACTTCTTCTTGATGTCTATCTAGGTTTTTGTCTTGTAAGTATAAATGTAATTATGTGCTATACATATGAAGGATCTAGTCTTAAAGAATGCTCCAAGACCTAATCCGAAAACCTTGGAATAATGGCTATTATCAGCCGTCAGTCTATGATGGAAGATCAGCTACAAGATGTGTGTCAAGTCGGCCTTAAAAAAGTATGTCATGTCGGCCTACAATTGAGAAGTATGTTCGGCCTAAATTCCATGAATTTGCTCCTATATATACCTCTGTTTTGTGGCCATTTGAGCAACAATTTTTCGGTCATATCTGAAATGAAATATGGATCAGAAGGAGAAGTTCAGTGTAGATTTGAGGATCGACGTTTAAAGTTTTTCAGGACTTTTCACCATATATATTATCGTGTGATATCTAAGTACCAAACATAGTTGCGATTTACCAAGAACAATATGTAGAATGTCTCTATTTGTTCATCAAAGATTGTGCAGATAAACCCAGAAGTAGTTACAACATATAGTGTTTGATTAATGCAACATTTAAGGGTTGTGGTTGTATATTGAAGTACATATTTGTATGAGAACAATATGTAGACTATCCTAAAGCTAAATTGCAGATAAAAGGGTAAAGTTGGTATTCATCTCCAGTTCTTGTAAAGTTGAATCAGTGATTTGGGAAATTCTTATTAATATTCCACATAGACAGTGCAGTAAGAAGGTGGTAGAAAGTAGGAAAGTAATAAATCTGAGATTTAATTTCCTAAACTTCAGCCTATATATATATATATATATATATATATCTCAAGTAACCGAAGATTCAAATTAATGGTAAAATGAAGTACTGGTGCAGAACAATGCAATTTGGCGAAGAGAAGGACCAGAATTGAAGGACATAAAAGCAGTAAGGACAAGGTCTTGGATGCATGAATAGGTCAAGAGTCTAATTCTGGGCCATGGTACTTTTCATATGAAATCTATAAGAATAATTTCTCGTGGGTTTTCCTCTCCAAGAGGGAGAGGTTTTTCCTTGGCTTAGGAGCCTAATTGGTGTGTCTCGTGTATTTTGATAATTGACTTAATGACAGATTAACTAAGTTAAAGAAGAGAAGACATAAGTAATCCAAGTAAGCTCACAAGTAATTATCAAGAAGAGAATTGTATTAATCACCAGCCCTCCAAATTCTCAACATGGAATTAGAGCTAAGGTGGTGAACTCAAGGGCTGCTTGACAAAGAGACACTCCACAAAGAAAAAATCAAAGTTTGAGTGAAAAGTCAAATTAGTTTGCAAGGAATACTCTCAAGCTATTTTCAAGAAAGATCTTCAAATATTTTCATTCATGAAATTTATTGAAGAGGACATCATCTTTTGAAGATATCATTTGCCATCAAGGATTAAAGAACTCATATATTGAAGACTTTTATCTTATAAGAAGCTCCTAACTCCTTCAAGGGAGTTGCAAGCCACTCTACTCAAGTAATTATCTATGACCTTACTTAAATCAGTCAAATGACTTATTGTAAAGAAATAAACAAGCTGGTTGGGTCATAAAAATGCATGGAAGAAGAGGACATATTTGAGTTTAATTGAAGACGAAGTTATGGACTACATAAATGGATCAACAACTCAACCACCAAAATAATATGATCCAACTCATGCCAAATACATAAAGGGAGAAATCATAGCCCAAAGGATTCTCATAGAATCCATCAAGGACTCACTCATTCCCTATGTGTTAAAACTAAAGTCTACCAAAGAAATATATGAGAAACTGGTGGAGCTATTCTATGTAAGTATTGCAGGAGAAGCAATCTCTCTAAGACAAGAACTATATAAAATGAAATTGTCAAGGGAGGAAGGAATCACTCCATACTTTATGAGGTTCTCTAAAATAAGAGATCAACTGCAGGAAATGAGAGAAGTAATGTCTAACACTGAGATGACTATAGTGGTGTTGAATTCTCTACCAAAGGAATGGGGAAACTTCACTTCAAGTTTATACAGAAAGAAAGAAACCACTCCATTTAATGATTTATGGTCTCTATGTAAAATAGAGGAAACATGACTAAAAGCCAAAGCTGATACAAGATCAAGTGAAGAGATTCAAGCCTTTGTAGCCACATACAGAAAGAAAGGAAGATACAAAAAATTTGGTCCTCAAAATAAAAGAAGAAACATTGACAAAGTACGATTCTTTGGATGTAATGAACTTGGACATTATAAAAGATATTGTCCTAAATTTGACAAGGACAAGAGGAAAAGGGAAGAATCCCATATCTCAGATGTGAGGGAAGGACCTAATACAAATAAATATAAGAAAGAAGAAGTAAGGGATCTTTACTATGATTGAGATCATCTTCTCCTTTAAGAGATTTCCGTTGGTTGTAAAATAGTACGATAGGAAGCAATGCATATTATAGCATCGTGATAAAAATCATTTTAGGAGCAGTTGGTGAATCAACTTAGAGAAAACCTCTCTGATAACATTACTAATGGAAAGCAGTCATCAAGATCAAGGGTCATCATGAAAACATAATTCTAGGATGTGATGACATATCGATGGAGAAGGCCAATGGAATGAAGCTCCTCATTCTAGAGAAATTAATGCAGGATGACTCAAGGTAAAAATGTACGAGGTATGTATATATTTATATGTTGACACTCAATGTTGTGAAGTCATGTCATATGGTTGCAGGTAATAGACTTCCATATTTAGAAGTATGATCTATGAAGAAGGACCTCTCGGTGCACGAAAAAATGAAATCAACATAATATGTCCTCATGGAATATGAGGTGGTTGTATATGAATGAGAAACTAGAAATTTTGTAAGTTCCTGGGAATGGAGAATGTGAAAAAAGGAAGAGATCATGAAATGCAACCATGTCAAGAGGCAGTTATCATCCGGAAGCCAAGAATATGTGACTAAGAGATCTCCTAGGAAGATATGTAGACTCTAACAAAAGTCTGGTAAAGAAGAAGACCCTTGGCAAAACATATCATTAGGAGATGTGTCAATGTGAATAAAGGATACCGATGCCTATAGGAAGATGTCATGGTGAAAGATCATCACCGAGGTAAATTTTGTTTTAAAAGGTTCATATGTATATATTTATCTGGATGAATTTGTGTAGGGCTAATAATCATGAGAAAACATGTATGATCCTTAGAGATGATTCGGAGGAAAGTATCATGGCATAACGGTGGACCAGATGAGAAATACTGATGACTCACTTTCTGATAGTAGCCATGAATCATGACTGAAAGTGATGGATGATATGTGCCCTATGAAGCCAAAAGTTGAAGATTCCTCAATATCGAAATCCATGACATCGAGGGGAGGAATTCTTCATGAGTAGCTTGATTGCTGCTTTAGGACCCTAGTTAGGAGGGAGCATGGTGGTAAGTTTCTTACTTGGAAGAAACTTGAAGTATGTCCTTATTGAGTTGAGAGGGAGTGACATATGTGAATCTATAATACATGTGTCATGCACTAGACTAGGACTAACAACTATAAGTCTTAGTGAAGGCCATGTGGAGAGAATGGATAGACACAACATTCTGGTCTTCACCTAGAAGATAGAATGGAGGATTGGGTAATTGTTTGGCATTCAATACTCTTTGAGAATGAGATAAGGCATTCAAGATAAGAGTAGTCGAGGACTGATATTCTTTGAGGGTTGGCTACCCAAGAGATGAATAGTCCAAGAAGGTCATACTTTGGGAACACCTGGGTGGAGTATGTACCTTGGAGAGACAATGACTATGGTGTCTAATAGTCATGTATCTTACTAGAATTGTAGCCCATTTTCTCGTTGAGAGATGGGGCTGTTAGTCAAGGCATTTCAATACGACAATGCTAGTTGATATGATGCTATACAGATGCGATTACCAATCTGATTCTTCTTATGAGATTCTTTAGTTTGAAAGTGACCATGTACCTGTATGAATACCTCCCGAGTTAAGAGGGAGTGTTGAAAAGTGTAACTAGGTCGGTCTTCATATTGTCTATGTAATTATGGATTTATGTAAAAGAGAAGACAGAGATAATAAAATAAATTTTTTACTTGCTTCATGGGTTTCATGAGCAAGAGTTTAGTATAGGTTAGAAGAATTCTTCTTGATGTATATCTAGGTTTTTTTCTTCTAAGTATAAATGTAATATGTGCTATATATATGAAGGATTTAGTCTCAAAGAATTCTCCAAGTCCTAGTCCAGAAACCTTGGAAGAATGGCTATTATCAGCCCTCAGTCTACAATGGAAGATCAACTACAAGATATGTGTCAAGTCAGCCTTACAACAGTATGTCAAGTCGACCTACAATCGAGATGTATGGTTGGCCTAAAGTCCATGAATTTGCTCCTATATATACCTCTATTTTGCAACCATTTGAGCAACAATTTTTCGGTCATATTTGACATGCAATATGGATCAAAAGGAGAAGTTCAGTGTGGATTTGAGGATGGATGTTTGATTAGGGGAATTTTGGGGTCTAAAATGGGCCTTCTAAAAAAAATGTACAACAAAAATAAACTTTATAAGAACCAAAAGGATTCAAGATGATGATGTCAACCATGGGGGATGATTCACCATTTTTTAAGTAAAAGGGTAAAAAGATTAAAAAATAATAAAATAATAAAACTAATTTTTGAACTCGTATTTTCAACTTATCTCCCAAATTTTTTACGCAAATTTCGAGTGGGAGTACTCGTTGGATGCAAAATTTAATTTCTCATCCAAGGAGTACCCATGTTGCATACTTTCAATGGAGCCCGCTACATGAAAAATGAGAAATACATAAAATAACATTATTACAATAACATTTTTCATGTATTTCTCATTTTTTGTGTAGCAAGACCCATCAAAATTATGCAACATGGGTACTCCTTGGATAAGTAATTAAATTTTGCATCCAACAAGTACTCTCGATCGAAATTTGAGAAAAAAATTTGGGAGATAAGTTGAAAATATGAGTTGAAAAAGTAGTTTTTTCCTTTTTCCCTCTAAAATTTGATGATGTCATCAAATCTTATTTTATTATTTCCACTATTATTTTATAATTTCCTTAGGAGGCCCATTTTAGACCTCAAAATTCCCCTAATGAAAGTGTTTTAGGATTGTTCAACATATATATTATCGTGTGATATCTAAGTACCAAACAGAGCTGCGGTTTACCAAGAACAATATGCAAATTATCTCTATTTGTTCATGAAAGATTGTGCGGATAAACCCAGAAGTAGTTACAATGTATAGTGTTTGATTAATGAAACGTTTAAGGGTTGTGGTTATATATTGAAGTACATATTTGTATGATAATAATATGCGGTCTGTCCTGAAGCTAAATTGCAGATAAAAGGGTAAAGTTGGTATTCATCTCCAGTTATTTTAAAGTTGAATCAGTGATCTGGGAAATTCTTGTAAATATTCCACTTAGACAATGCATTAAGAAGGTGATAGAAAGTAGGAAAGTAAATTTGAGATTTACTCTAAACTTTAGCCTATATATATATATATATATATATATCAAGTAACCGAAGATTCAATTGAATGGTAAACGGAAGTACTGGTGCAGAATAGTGCAATTTGGTGAAGAGAAGGACTGGAATTGAAGGACATCAAAGCAGTAAGGACAAGGTCTTGGATGCATGAATAGGTCAAGAGTATAATTATGGGTCATGGTACTTGTCATTTGAAATCTATAAGAACAATTTCTCGTAGGTTTTCCTCTCCAAGAGGGAGAGGTTTTTCCTTGGCTCTAGGAGCCTAATTTATGTGTCTCGTGTATTTTTATAATTTACTTAATGAAATATTAACCAAGTTAAATAAGATAAAACATAAGTAATCCAAGTAAGCTCACAAGTAATTATCAAGAAGAGAATTTTGTATTAATCACTAGCCCTCCAAATTCTCAACAAAAAGTAGAGAAGGGTCATTGATGTGGCTAAGGATATTTGTAGGCTTTTTTCAATGGATGTAGAGAAGTTTATAAAGTTTGTATATACCAAGACTTTCAATGATTAGAGATATTATATAGACGATAAGAAACTCAGGGATCTAGGATGGTCGAAGATGACTAAATTTCCAGAGCACTTGAAGAAAACAATGGATTGGTACATTAGACGCCATGATTGGTGGGGTGATGTGTTTGGTGCTCTAATTCCTCATCCAAGGATGCTCACAATGGCAAGAGTTGAGAGGTATACAAAAGACGATGATGTGGTTGACACCACGTCTCCCTCCCTAGAGAATGGCATCCTGCAAAATCACATGCTAGAGCCCTTTTGATGACCTTATTATGAAGTCAACCTTGAAGTTCTTGATCTATGGGAAAAATAGCTAGATCAGAAGGCTTATTGGGAAAATATATGAAAGGTGGGTCCTAATATATGAATATGGAGATGGGAGGTTGGAGAATAGGTCTCCAATCCTAAAGGACATATAGAGCATTAATCTTACTCATGTGTTTAATGCTACAGGTTTTATAGGTCAAACTAATGTGGATTGGTGTGAATCCTACAAGCCTGAGACTATTATAACCACTGTGCTAGGAACTCTGAATTTGGTAGATATTTGCAAGGATCATGGTCTTTTGTTTGTAAATTTTGCAACTGGATATATTTTTTAATATGATGATGGTCATCTTGAAGGGAGTGGTATTGGATTTAAGGAGGAAGACAAGCCCAACTTCATTGGGTCCTTATATTCGAAGACCAAGGTCATGGTAATACTTTTGCCCCATCTGGAATCTTTTGGCTTCACCATTTTCTACATGTTTTAGAAAAAGAGATTGGTTTTCCCTAATTACTTTACTATATGAAAATGTTTCTACAGGTAAGGCTTAGTTATTTTCATTGCATTCTACTGTGTTGAATCCCATCCCATATTTATTTCATTGGAATCTAATATGCTCAAGAGTATTTCTCATGCGATGCTCTACTTTTATCACATTATTCATTTGTCCATTTCAGGCAATTCGGGGACAATCTTGATATTTTGGTTCCAACATTTTTTAGCTATGAGTATGGACTACTTCAATTAGTTTATTTACATGACAAATATTTTTGAGTTAAGGTATGGTTTGATGGCGTTGCATTAATGAATTAGTGAGTATAACCCAATCCTCTGTATATTGCATCGACATATGGCATGATCAAGAGTATTCTCATAGTATTATCAGGACCTCCTTTTCTTTTATTGCATTTTTCAATGTACCAATTTTGGACAAATTTGGGTCGAATTTGATCTTTTGATTCAACCATTTTATATTTATATTTGATAAGATTACAATGATTCTTTAATTAATTATTTTACAAATGTTGTTTGCATGGAAAATTTTAGGGGCTAATATTCACAGGTGGGCTAATTTTCCATGATTTTTCCAAAAAAAAGATTCGCCAATTTCCATTTTTTTTGTAAAAATTATTCGCCCAAATTATACAATATAAAATTATTTTACCTTAAAAATAGCCAACATTCTACAGACTATATATAAATCATTATAAATTTGTATAATTTTACAAACATATCAATAAAATTTTATAGTTCACATATTAGGTACTAGTGAAATTCGCCAACGTTTTAAACTTCAAAATAATTTTCCATCGTTAAAATTATCCCTGGTTGTTTGAAATGAATTTTATTTTGATTTCATTTCATTTATTCAATAGTGACTAGAAATCCTTACCTTATTTATCACAATGGAATCTGGTACGATATAAAGCATCTATCATAGAGTTTCTCAGGGACTAGTCTGTTTTTATTTTTCATGGTCTTCTCATGGATTGCTCCTATGATTTTATTGTATTTTTCATGTGCCGATTTTGGATAGCTCTGAGTCAATTTTTATGTCTTATTCACATGTACACTTTTGGAATTTAAGTTAAGATTTAGTATATGTATACTACATAGCTCATGAAAGATTTTTGTTTCTGAATTCAGGTTGAAGATATCCTAATTTTTTTTGAAAATGTTTGTACTCTTAGGGTTAGGATGGCTATCTCCTTGAACCTGAGTAACCCTCTCAATTTCATCACAAAGATAATTTAATATGAGAAATTGATAAATATACCAAACAATATGGCTGTCCTTGATGAGTTACCACCATTCTTGATTGAAATGGAAAAAATGAATTGCATTGGCATATGTAAATTTAGAAACCTAGGTGTTGTGAACCATAATGAAACCTTGGAGATGCATAGAGAATATATTGATCCCACATCCAAGTGAGAAAAATTCACTCTTTAATAATAGGAAAAATTCATAGTTTCTCCTCAAACTAATAATGAGCTAGATGCCACCAAGTTGAAGACGAAATTTCCACAGTTGTTGTGAGTAAAAGATTAATTATTGAGGTATGTATTTGATCCCAACATGTAGAGCAATTTAGCCTTGCTTGAGTACAATTTTTCATTTGTTTTAACTTGTAGTAAAATTTTTATCTTCTTAGGCAGGAAAAACATCCATATGTTTAATTGCAGGACCATTCACAAGGTTGTCCAATACTTTATTATTTTTGGCTCACAAATGGAGGAGCTTATTAGGTAGTATATTCTAGATATATTATACCACTCTTCTTATGATTTCACATTTTAGTTCAAAAATGGAGGACCTGACTTAGCTAGGGTATTCTAGATAGGTTTTACTATTCTTGTTCTATTTTTATATTTTACATTATTTATATGAATGTAAGTCGACTTACAATGCTAATTCCATTGAATTTCTCCAAGGAATACTACTATTTTGAATATATTCATCTTTGAAAATACTGCTCCTCTTGTATTAAAGAATTTCTTAGACTTTTATAAATTAACTGCTCAAGATTTGTGTGTAAAAATATTCGTTTCTTCTTATTGTTCTCAAACAAATTCCATTTGGGTTCAAGTGAACTATACATTAACGAATTTTTCAGGGATTCCCTTTTTGTTGAAAAGTACCTACATTGAATGGAGCAAATTTTAAAGTCAAATAATATAACCATGATGTTAATTCATTTGAAGTTCATAATGCAAGAGCCTTATTAAGTTCATTGGAATACATTAGTTTTTTTGAATAAAATCACTCTTACTGGTTAAATTGTGTCTCAAAAGGTACACATCGTCTATTTATTTGCATTATCTAAAGGGATTTATTATTTTGGTGTATGTTTTGTAATTTGAATCTATTAGTCTGAATAAAGGTGAAGAATATTGTTAAGGCAATTGATTTGGATGAATCACATGAGCTGTGATTACCCTGTTTTGTCCAATTTGGTAGAGAATTTCCCTTCTACAACTAATTTCAGGGAAACATTTTGTGTTACAGAATCATCCTCCTATGGAGTTGGTTGTCTATGTTACTCATAGATCTTGGCTGCCCACAACTCATTGATTGTTTTTTTTCTTCTGATGGGATACACCATATTATAATTTTTGAATGGTTTGGAGGACTTATTTGAATGAATGCCTATGGGGTGGGAAATTTGATTCTCCATAGACTCATACAAGTATGAATCTTTCATAAAACATGGTTGTTGGATTATATTGAATACTTAATATAGAGCTTGTGCTCTTACCCCATATCACACTTTAAATCACATCTTATCTGCTTAACTTGTCTGATCCTTGGAAAAGGAGAGGAAATATGACTCCACATCTTGGGAATTTTACTCATGATTGGCAGTGAAATTCCATTTAGTCTAAATTCTTAATCAATATGGTTTTATTCTGGTCATGATAAAAATTGGCAAGGCCCAAAAGGCTGTGAATCTATGTTAGAGTGGTCGGGGCTAGCTAATCCAGAATCACTTCGATCTTAGTTAGATACACATGCATTCCTTTCCCTTCGATGATGTAACCCAGATATTGGACCTGGTTCATGCCAAAGGTGCATTTCTCCAAGTTGGAACATAGTTTGTGTTGTCGTATGGTTTGAAGGACCCGTTGAATGTGTTGTAAATGCTCTTCCCAACTCTTGTTGAAAATGAGGATGTCATCTACATAAAAAACCATGAACAAGTTGGTGAAGGGCCATAGGATGTCATCCATCAACCTCATAAAAATAACAGGGGATTTTTTCAACCTGAAAGGCATGACCAACCATTCAAAAAGGCCTTCCTTAGATTTGAAGGCGGTCTTCCAGACATATGTGGGATCTATTAGAACCTGGTGATAGCCAAACTTAAAATTAATATTTTTGAAATACTTGGCCCCCTTGAGTTGGTTCATAAGGTCATCGATCCATGGGATTAGATACCTATTCCTAACATCGATTTTGTTTAGTGTCTGATAATCAATGGAGAGCCTCCAGGTCCCACCCTTCTTATGTACAAGGACAATCGGGCTCCGAGAAGGTGAGGACCTTGGTAAGATGTGTCCTTTTTGTATCAACTCGTAGGTCTATTTCTTGATCTCTTCATTTTCAAGAATTGAGAAGTGTATATTGACCCATTTGGTAGAGGTGATCCAGGAGTAAGATTGATCAAATGCTTGACCTAACACTGCAAGGGTACCCTTGTAGGTGAGGAGAAGATGTCCTTGTATTCTTCCATGACCTTATCCATCTACTTCTATTGTGTGGAGAAACCCTTCCCCGGGCCATAGATGTGGCCACAATCTTCCCATTACTTTGAGAGTGAATTAGAAAGAAATAAATTTTCCTAGTTTGGGAGATGATCTTACTACATTTCCTATAAGAGATCAAAGAGATGGAGGTAGGCATGGCCACCTCCAGTATCATGTATAACTTATTTTCCAAAGTAATAATAATAATGTGAGGCTTAGACTCATAGACAAAATGAAACTTCCACAAGTATGGTTGGCCTAATAATACATCACAAACTTCAAGAGGAGAAATTCCACAAAGTACCTCATCTTTAAAGGGTTTGATGTTGTAGGGAAGGTGACACTGTTGGCTAACACAAATATCTCGTCCTTTGTGGATCCACCCGATGGTGTATGGTTTCGGGTGTGGTGTGGTCGATATACAAACAACTTAATGAATTCTACTGAGATGAGGTTCTTTTGGCCCCCGTTGTCGACAATGAACTACAACAACGACCCCTTCACCCATAATTGTGAGTGGAAGATATGTTCCACTTCCTCTGGGTCTTCGGGCTCAATCTTGTGAACCTTGGTAGTGGCAACAGTGGCAATGTGATATGCATCAATAATCTTCTTCCCTTTTTCATTCCCCTTGTCAAGTTCTAACTCCGATTCAAAACATGCATCTGACTCTAAAGGCTTCAAATCAAACACTAGTGACTTCTTGGAACGACACTCAATATTTTTGTGAGTGGGGATCTTGTGGAGTTCACACCACTTCCATGTGTCCTTTTTCGTCTTTTTTTGTGTTATTATTTTCTTGTGGCTTTGATGGGTTGTCTTGGTTCACCCTACCTTGGATTTTTCCTTTGTTTTGTGGTCTGGGGGCACCTTTTACCTTCTTCAGATTTGTAGATCCAAAGTCTCACTTCTTCTATTTAATTTTTTGTTTAATATTGGAAGCATATCGATATGTTGCACCAAGTGAGGAGATCTCCAAGAACTCCATTTCTTCTTGAATGTATTTGTGTAGACAACCGCGATACTTGAGCACATATGTTTTTTAGAGTCTTTGATACATAACTTTGTGTGTAGAATATGTAAAATATTTTTGAACTCAAACACATATTAGTCCCTTTGTTGTCGTAGTGTGGTCCATTGTATGTATTTGTCTTCATAGCTTCCCATGGGGTAAAATTGGTCCTTGACATTGTCTCAAAAATATTTTCAAGTGGGTGCGACTGTGAATAGAGAGTGTTCCTTGGCCTTTTTCTCACAGTAAGTTTCCATTTAGTCCTTGACATGAGGATCATCATTAAGTAGTGAAAAATTAATCTTCTCACTATTGGAGAAACTATGGACTGGAAAATAACCCTCCAGCAGATTCAACCATTTATCTACAACATCTACATATATTTGACCTTTGAATATAGGGTTATCGAAGTTCACTTGTACCTTGAAGGGGGTGGCACCTCCGAAGTGATTTTTGGATGGAGATGTGTCATTGGGCATCCACCGAAGGATCTAGGAAAAATTTTCCATCATCTCATTCCTTTGTCGCTCGAGGACTTATTCGAGCAACAATTTGATAGGATCTCCTGCTCCCTCGTCTTTCTTTTCTTCTGCGATGGGAGGTCATCAGTGTCAGTGGGGACGATCTTGCAAGGGTTCAACCTGATCAAGTCCCAACTACTTATACCCAACCTCGTTGGGGACATGCACATAAAAATAGAGAAAGAGCAGACCACTCTGATACTACTGATCCACATTTGTGCAGGAAAAAAATGACATACAAATATAAATAAAAACACAGAGCTATAATGAAAACAAAAAGTAATCCATTAATAACATAGCACTAAAAATTGTTACATGTAAAATGGAAATAAACTAGTTCGGGCGATGGTAGCTTATCTCTAAGAAGTGATGTGGCAGCTACATGTCTTCTAAACTGTGTTACAATGAGGTTAAAAGGCCTTTTTATCACTAAGTAATAATGGGAAACCATAAACATACAAAAACTTAACCCTATGCGATGAAGCGCCAAAAGTTTGTTGGCCCCATTGGGGTTAGTTGGAACGTCAACTTCCCAAGGTCGTAACTTTGGCATAAAATATTTGTTTGACTATCATAATATACCATTTCGAATATCTCCAAGAGGAGACCGAAAGAAGAATGATAAATTTGTCTTGCACTTTTCTAGTCTCTTTGTTTTCCCAAAAAATGTCTTTTAGGCCCTCAAAACGACTCTGGAAGTTTAGGACCCAAAAAACTGCCAAAAATAGTAAGATATGCTACAATTAAGGAAACTTAAAGAAACACCAGTGGGGGTCCAAGTGGAATAGGAAGGTGGCCATGAATATCCACCTGGATCATTGTGAGGGATATGGTTGAAGACAGAAAGGTGTTGTTGGTAAATATGGACAATTTGAAGATTGTTGCAGATGCATTGACAAATTTTGTGAGCACTAAGAAGTTTTCTTGGTGTATAGAAATAATGGGAATTGTGACCCTCTACCATTGATTATGTACTCATGTAGCTCCATGTGTGAAAATAAAACAAGTGGGAGAATGTTGGGTATGTGTTATATTCTTTGCACCACTAGTTGCGTGCATGATATGTTGTTTCAAGAGCAGAAAGGGGGTCATGGGGGGGCTAAACACCCCCCCCCCCGCCCATTTGGGTCTTGCATGGGATTTATAGATGTTCCCTGAAAAAATTATTTTCGGGTGGAACCACTAGTGGTTTTGCACATGGTTTTACTCATGATGGATTTTCCCATGGTTTTTTAGATCCAGTTAAAGGAACTACGATTATGTTCTAATCTAGGGTTAATGGTGGGGGTTTGTGAATGCTTCTACATGTATATAATGTATTGTTACATTGAAAGGAATATAATGAAAAACCAATCTAGTTTTCTTGTCTTTGGGTTTCAGGATAAAAATATATGTGTATATTTTATATTCTTTCCATTTTATATTTTGTTTTTTTAGAATTCATTTGCAAGTATTATTTCTACAAGGTTAAAACCTTCATTACACTGAATGATAAAATTTTGGATATATAGACATACAGTAATCTCTAATAATCATAAATCAATTAGAAGCACATATCATTCCATAATGGTTAAACCTATTCCTATCACTCAATTATCACAAACTATTTCATTCAATATAATTTAGAATAAAATACAAGGGTGGTAGGATGATGGGGAATCATTCTTGATACCAAGGGACCTTTAGAAAAAACCTTTACCTAGGTTCCATAGAAGTCCACACACAATCAAGTTAAGGAATATGATCTTATCTCTTCTGTTTATTCGATAAGTGAAGCCATAAAAAAATACATTTATCATTAGAAGTGACTTAAGTATAAGCATCAACTTGATGATCTCAAAATCAATTCCTTCTCATAACAATTAGAATATATAATAGCACTAATTTATAAATAGGTTTGTATACTTCAAATGGCCTCATTCCTAAGCATTAGAGAAATTTTGAGGGAAAAAACAGGTCTCAAAACAAAAAGGTACAACAAAAATCAACTTTATAAGAACCGATAGGATCAATATGATGATCTCAACCATGGGGGATGATTCACCATTTTTGGAGTAGAAAGGTAAAAAGATAAAAAGCTAAAATAAAAATAAAAACTAATTTTTCAACTCATATTTTCAACTGATCTCCCTACGATTTTATTGAAATTCTAAGCAGGAGCACTTGTTGGAAGAATAATTTAATTTTTCATCCAAGGAGTACCGATTTTGATGGACCCTACTACATAAAAAATTTGAAATACATGAAAAAATGTGATTGCAATCATGTTTTTCATGTATTTGAAACTTTTCATGTAGTAGGGTCCACCAAAAGTGTGCAATATGGGTACTCATTGGATGCAAAATTAAGTTCTACATCCAACAAGTGCTCCTGCTTGAAATTTGAGTAAAATCATAGGGAGATAAGATGAATATACGAGTTGAAAAAATAACTTTTTCTTTTTTCCCTCCAAAAATTGATGAGGTAATCTAATCTTATTTTATTATTTCCACTATTATTTTATAATATCCTTAGGAGGTCCATTTTATAACTCAAAATTTCTCTAACGAGAACATAACTGTTAGGGTGACACTTTATCCATTAAGAAAATTAAGCTCAAAGCTAGGGGATCTTTGAAAATATGGAGGTATGCAACAACAAGCCATACATTAATCCTTATATGGTAATGCTAATAGAGACATGTTAGATTTCTATTAATTTGCATATTCCATGGCACCAGTATCATTTTACTTCAAGTGAGAGACCAAGATATGAAAGTATATGCTACCCCACTTGACACATGCTTAAAATATCTCAGATTTGGTTTCGTGAATCATCCCTTGTAGTTAATAAAAGGAAAGGTAGGACAATGGAGACTAGTATAGGGGGATTAAGTCACATAACATGGTGGAGGGATATTATGAGATAGAGGCTCTACTTGGTAAGGACGACCCTCAACCCTTGTTTTGTGTATTGAAACCTTTGTTTAGAGATCAAAATTTCAATGAATGGTATACACATTGTTATGTCTATAGCATTTGGAAATATTCTTGTTGTTTGATTTTTTGGTTTTTATGCAAGTCTAGTTCATGTACTTTGGTTGTTATTGTGGACTTATTGGCTTTGGCTTGTATGAGATATGGATATTTAGTTCTCTATCTTCACAGACTAAATGTGGCCTCTAGTGTAGTGGGATAATATTTTTTTTTGTTATGGAAATGCCTTCCTTATGCCTTCTTTAGCTAGTCTTATTTAGGTGGAAATTCTTTTCCATCATACAAATCCAATCATTCTTCTGGGGACAGTTGTGTGGAATTTCCTTGTGTGATTTTGATTATTCATCCATGGACTACTAGGAAGCTCAAGAATTATGCATAATTTTCATAAGACACAAGTAATCCATCCAGAACAATAAAAATTGACTATTTTCAATGGCCTCCAAAGTCCATGAAAAGGAGCATCAATGTCCCTCTCAGAGTGCAATGATCATGAATACTTTGGTTCAACATAAGAAATAGAGTGATGTTTTTGATGAAGAATGCTCCATGTCAAGGAATATGGTCAACAATCTAAGCCAATGACCTCATTTTGCTACCTCAAATCCTAGGATATTAGTGAGCTCAATCCAAGAAGATCTCAATAAGGATGATATTTTCCATCAAATGAAAAAATATATGGATCTATGTAAAAAAGACTCGTGTCTTTAATATTGGATAGGAGGAAGCTCTTCACCACCATGTTTTTAAACAATTGTTATGTGTTGTAAATCAATAAGAATTTTAGGAGACTTCTTAAGAATCTATACTTGGGGGAAATTTTTTGAGTGTTATAAATGTTCAAATGATAATAGATATAATAATTCATTAGTGCATGGACAATAATAAAAACACATATATTGTTTGAGATGTTGATCGATTGACACATGGATAATGCCTAATTTGAGATGATATTGAAAAATACATTATTATGAAGACTATACTTTTTAATATATTTTATTGCACATAGAAGCTAGATAATCAATAGATACATAGAAGATACCTAAAGAGGTATTTAATAATGGTGTATTTGTGATATTTATGATATTGTTTGTTATGTGCATATAAATTGGTTTGTATCATAAAGATGGCAATATATATGTTAAGCTCCAATGCTTGATATTATTATATAAGTTCTATAGTGAATTTCTATTTTTTTTTATTTTTTATGACGGACTTAAGCATTGAGCCTTATTAGGTTACTTTTTAGATAAATTTCCTCCCAGTGGCTTGATTATAACACAACACAGTAACCTATCTAGTGTTTAGGTTTGACTCGCTCAATTCTTAACTAGAGTTACAATATGGAATCGTCTAGATACTTCTTCATAATTTTTATGTGGATAGCTCATTTTTCATAAATAATGGATGCTAATGTGCAATACTCCCAAATTATGGTGGCCAAAATAGGAAGGTCAACTTCTCAGTGACATAACTTTTTCATATGGACTCTGATTGAGGCAATTCTTGCATTGTTGGAAAGGTACCTATGTCCAAAATGTTAAAAAAAGGTATCCCCTAAAGAGAAAAGAATTACCCCCAAAAAGAATCGTTTGAAGCCGAAAAATACTCTCAAAAGGTTTCATACCCCACTTTGAAAAACTAGGTCCGGTCGGTAAAAATGTTATGATGAGCTGATTCTTCCACTTTTTCCACTATGAAAGAATTGAAATGGATGAAAAACAATATAGTGATCCAATCCAGATAAATAAAGTATATGACATCATTCATTAATTTATTATATAATTATAAAACATCATTTTACCACATCTTTTTTTGTAAGGTAATTTTTTCATTCATTTATCAAAGAGATACATAACAGTCTAGCCCTGTCGTGTTGTTCTGCCATAAGGGAAACCAAACCATCGTTGAAAGGGAAGATATTTTGTCCAAAATATGATAAACATAATATACCACTTGTACCATTGTTTAATAAAAAATACTATACAAATAGCTATTGAAAGCAACTAACTTAGACCTGCCCAACATCACAATATCCATATTCTTATACATGACTAACAAGATTTTACTTTTTTCAAATAAATGAGTGTGTATGGATCTATGAAGATGTGGATACAACAATAGGAATGACAGGGATCCCTAGTGAGGGATTTCCCCTGCCTCATTGCAACAATTCTTCAATCCTAGCTAGCCTATTAGAGATGTCAGAATGTTCCAAATTGAGATCCTTGTGCTCCATCTGTAGTCCATAAATCTACAGTAATATCTCCTTGTGAGCGTCATTATGATCTTTCAAGACTTTGTGGAGGAGTGATTTCATGTTCTAGTATAATTCGATTTTACATACATATTGGTTTGGCATCCCAGGGTGTGGCCTAGATTAGGCGCCCACTCAGCCATAGAGGCCAAGACTGCCTCATCAACTTGATTTTCATGGTGAGCATGAAATTCAACATCAACATACTCAATTTATCGTTGTATAGTAGTAGGGATCTTAGAATGGTATCTCTGTGTTGCCTTATGAGCTCAAAGTTTTCCTCAAGCAATCCCTTCTACCAAAGAAGAGGAGCCTGAATGGGATTTGGCTCTCTATAGTGACATTGGAGCTATCAGGCAGGGGAGAAACAAAGTATGGGTATGCATAGAGTTCCGGACTTAAAATGGATACAACCAAGGCTAGAAAGGGGGAGATTTAATGGTGTAAACACCGGGTAAGGGTGAGCGTAAATGAATATCAAGTTGGAAAGTAGAAGGTGTAGGGTCGTGGGCTCTACCTAAGGAGGTAGGAATAACACTATGGCTCACAATTTTTTCCCAAGGTGTGAGGGGGACCCAAGTATCATAATGTTAAATGAAAAACTTGAGTTCACAATTAATTACCCTACTTCAAAAATTGTAAAGTTGGTTGCTTTAAAATATATTATAATAGTGAAATAAGCCAACCATGCCTTAATGAAATTTTGTAGATGCAAGACGGAATTACCTCTTAGGTCTCTCGAGTTGAAGAGTTGGGTGTGTGACAAATAATTTTGGTGCCACCACCTATGAACCCTTGTTGATACGTGTACTTTTTCCTCATAGATTGTGTGCTTTTCCCATAGGGCAAGACTTCCCTGAGAAGGAATGAGTAAAATAAAGGACCTCAGGTGGGTTATGGACCTTAAGAGTGTTAGAAAATCAGAAAGGTAAAAATATTTTGTTATAATAATTACTTGTGAGATTCTTGCATTCTTATTAACTTTATTATGTTCTTATTTTATCTTAGTTCAACAAGAAATTACCAAAAAAATAACATGAAGAGAAAGGACATGAGATGTAGGCGGACAACTAGGGGAAAACCCAGTCAACAACTCTTCCTTCAATAGTTTTCCTAAGATAATCCAAGAATCTTGACTCTGACACAGACTTCCTCTACACAAAGTAGCCCTTCCTTTAGCAACTTCAATCTAGACCTTCGACCTTGTAGCAACAAAAATTCGATCTATTCAACAACAACTGCTTCGACCTATGCAACACCCCAACTTGTGCAACACTTTAAATTATGCAACAACAACACTTCGACCCCAGCAACTTCGACCTAGCAACAAAAAATTCTACCTAACATGAGCAAATTTGACTTGGAAGAAACTTGAAGCAACAAATTCGATGTAGCTGTTTAGAATTCTATCTTCCTAGAAATTCCACACGTGTGAGAGATATATGGTCCAAAACTTCAATCTAGACCTTCCTTGTAACTTTTCTCCTTCTTTTCCAACTTCACACTTTTTAGCTGCTACTTGTTATGTATCAAACTTGTGTGAGTGTATGTCCTCCAAATGAATTGAACTGCTTCAATATATAGGCTTATAGTGAGGTCAAATTACCATTCTTGATGCTGAGTTGATCTCCTTGAGGTCGACTTGGTGTGAAGGTGACAAATAACGTATTTTACTCAATAATAAATATTTTTACATGATTCAAAATCCCAATAAGGGTCTTATTAAATGTAAAATGACTCTAATGACTCAATATAAATCCTAGAAGTCCTCAATGGGAACTTTGACTAATAAAATATGACCCAAGCATGAAACCCATGCTTTAATAAGTCATAATGATAATAAGAAAAAATATATTTTTATTCTTTTTATCCTTCCATGCAAGCTATCTAGGATGAGTTCAGTGGTCCTTTGGAATGAGCAGGGGGATTAGATGAGGTGAGAATTCAAGAATCAGGAGCCTAAAGCGACAGATGTCTATGATTAGCATTAGTGGGATTTAAAGTATTGGGAAATTCAAGAGAACCTGACACAGTGGAGCTATTAGTGCCCTTCCTCATATTTATCAAGTAAGTTTTCCCCTAGGCATCCCCTCCATGTTATGATTATGGAAATTAAAAACTTGTGTATGGTTTCAGGTGCTTTTCACTCTTATTTAATCCATCCTCTACTTGGTAAGCCATGGGAATTTCTAGGTTGTGGCTATCTTCTTAGTCACTATTGCGGGATTTTCATCTTTGCACCTCTTATTTTGTTTAGTTAATCTATATACTTCCTTGTGCTTAATTTCTCGCTAGCTATAAATTTATCCTAGTAGAGTTGTTTTTGTTGTGGACTACCAAGCATTGGTTGTTCCCTCCTACACATCCTAGTTATTCTAGGGTGGATGTTCCTTTAGATAATTAGTCAAGTTGTTATAACATTGGATTTTCAAAGTAGAGTTTGGGCATTTTTGTTTTTGTTTTTTCCTTCACTACCTTTATTGACATTCTAATACTTTAATTATTCCAATGTTAGTTTTCTATATTTCAAAAAAAAATTTCATGATTTCTAAAATGTTCCCCCTAGTTTTCAAATTTGGTTTCGAGAAATTGGATTGGAAATTGGCTTTTACTACCCCACTTTCTAGGTCTCTTCCTTAACTCTTGGTGGCGACTTCTTATATATGCGAGGGTGAGTCCTTGTGCACCCTTGGTTTCCTTTATTGAATTCCTGACATATCTCAAATAAATTTTATATGTAATTCGTGGTTGGGTGTCCCTTTTCCCTATTACATGTGGATTTTCATCATTGGGTAAGAGAGCATGACCTAGTCTGCATCGTCTTCTCTATTATGTTTATCGGTCTAGAGTGGGATTTGGGTGTCTTTATGAAACATTGTTCATTGGATACAACCACATTGGGATGGTTTTTAAGTGGTCATATAAAGGAATTAAAGGCGGTTGTTTGCTAGATTTCCTTGTAGTAGCACTCAAAAGGCTAGATTTGGGAAGAAATGATTGTTTTTTATTACACAAATCAGAGTATAAATTTGAAGGGAACTCCTACATATTAAGTAATTTTTTTATGATGGGCCTCCTTTTCAAATTTTCCTTCATATGTTGTTTTTTATATATTCATGTTTCTCATTTAAATGTTATTATTGTATGTATTTAATTAGAACCATTCTTTTGTCGATATAAGATTTGTGTTTTATTTTATCAATTCTAGCTTGAACATAAAACAAAATAAAACCATGATATACACATTAAATAATGAACATATTGAACCATGCTCTTTAGTGTTAAAGTAGTCAATGATTTAGAGAAATTACGTATAGTCATTTTTATGTAATTTCAAAGCTTTTGCAATTCATGTTGAATTATTCTACAAAATCTCTCAATTAGCATGCTCACACCCATAAGCTATAATGTATTTTGAAGAGGATAAATTTTTCTCAATTTTCAACATGATGAGTTGGATTGAAAAAAAATATGATAAAAAAAAGGATTAAACCCACTTTTACTTTAAAGTAGTGATTTGAGAGGATTCTAATATTTCAAGAAATAATAATATATATGTTATGTGTTTTGAATAAGTTCATGATTGTTTAACAAGTAAAGATGGATCTTTGTAGCAAGCATCCCAAGATTTGTAAAGCTCAAACCTAGTCATGTTCATATTCAATTATGAATTTATGGAATGCATAAGAGCCGTGGTAATTTTCCATTTGAGATTTCCATTTCAACCCGCTAAAGAGATATATTTTATATAAATTGGGATCTATCATGAGCATGCTTACACTGAAGAAACTTCAAGAAATCTCTCAAAATCATGCAAAAAATGGTTGTCACTTTTATTATTTTTATTGAACAACTAAAATACCCTTCAATATCATTATTTTATCAATAAATTTTTTATATAGCACCAAGATGACCCATGGATAAGCACTTGAGTTTCAACATTTGGGTTCAAGGTGGATGTTGTGGGACGACAAGATTTGAGTTAGGACAAATATACAGTTCTCCTAGCATGCTCAAAGACCCATAGTAGATGTAGTGAATTCATAGTTTATGTTTATCTTAGAATGTATAAACATAATGCAATAAGTGCTTATCTTAGAGTTTTATCTTGTACCTAAGTACTTTTATTTTCTCTAATCCAATTTAGAATTACTTATATCTAAAATATAAAGTTATAAACATATACTTAATAGATATCTCTCTATGGCATACACACCCATAAATCCATCTCGTCTCACACACATAAAAACACACTTAAAAATAAATAAATTAAAATCACTCCCATCAAATTGACTATTTTTAAAGATTAGATAGACTTCAAGAATAAGTTGTATATTTTTAAATTAACATGACCACTCACACCAATAGATATGTCTATATTGCAAAGATTATATATATATATATATATATATATATATATATATATATATATATTACAAATAGGTTTAAGACAAAATAATTTTTTTATAACTATTTAATTAAAAAGCTATGATTAATTAAAAAGTTATGATTAAATTGTTAAATTACTTTATTTTAGAAATAAAAATTTGTAATTATTTACATTGCTTTAAAAACATATTTTAACCGTTGCAAGAACTTCCACTCTTCAGATTTGAATTCTTGCCCACTTCTGGTTGCAGTTTGTCTTATTTACTTGCATCAATGTCTTAGTATTTATCAAATATATAACTTATTTATGTTCATGATTTATTATTAATTAAAAACAAACCAACAAATAAATATTATTTTTATTGTACCAAGACACACAGACTATAAAAGAGATATTGTGATGTTATGAAAAAATTAAGTTGATAATAAAATTAAAATATATAAATTAAAATTAAATTTAAAAAAATCATTTTATCAAATTTGAATAATATTTCTTTTTAAATGATAATAAAAAGGAATTTTACACCTATTACATAATCTACAATCAAAATAAACATAAACTAATTATAGTAATAAGTTTTTTAAAGCATTTGATGTATGACTTTCATCCACTTGATATTATTTTAGATTTCAAAGCACCATTACATTTATTATTTGCAATCCAAGCTTACATGAAACATGGTTTACTAGACATAATTATTAATTTTAGTTAAACTTTTGACTTGGGATATTTAATTAACATAAATTCCATCATAATCAACAATATTAGAGTTGCGTCGAGTTGACCTTTTGTTAATATATATGGGCAAAATGAAGATGATGAGAAATATAAGTAGAGGAATTGAGCAACAATAATTTATATATTAGTTTTCATAAACCGAACATCTCTCATTTCTTTGCAAAGTGCACGACATATTTTGGAAGTAGGTATTCCGCCTTCTTAAAGACCACGACTTCTGCGGAAGCCCCATTGCAGTAATCTTTGCCTGCCTCGCCAAGTAAAGCAACAGATAGAAGCATCATACTATCTGGTCCGCTATAGAAAACTGATCTACTCGGATCCAAAGCAGTGTATACCCCACTTCCAAAGGAACGTCCATTCTGCACCTCCACGCCCTCTCCGCCGATTTTGAATCCTTCTTCTATGATCTTCTCAATCGCATCTTTCCCTGTTCCATGAAAAACCAGCCTCTCTTCCACACTTGCAGGTTTCTTTTGTCCAAATTCTGCCTTTGCTCTCTCGTATCGCCTTAACAGCGTTTTATTTATAATCAATTCCACCATCACTACCTGCAACACAATTATAAACATGTATAGATATGCTATGGAAGAGGAACGGGTAACTTGAAGAAATAATAATCAAGAATCCTGAGCCATTCAATCAATTGATTCACCTTGTACAAATTGCTGCTGGACATTCTAAGAAATTGAGATTCTGCCAGTCGAAAATGATATTCTGCAGGACTATCCCCACAAAAAGTAGGAGACATTTTGTACTGGATTCGCGTTAGGTTCTGATCAGCCAAGGTTTGGGAGGGTTGCTTGGCTGCCGGATCAAAAATAAGGTTGTTATAATGTACTATATATCGTGGTATCGCCTGATAACAATCGTATACAACGAACTCGCCGTACAATGTGCCTCCGCCCTTCGAGAAGAGTGAGTCGTATCCTTCCTTTTTCATTCTCCACTTATTCATCTCAGGTTGGGGATTTTGAACACTGTGAACAGAAACCCACTCCAAATTCTGAATCACATATTTTCCATCCCTAGCCTAGCTATATGATCTATAAGCTAATATATATCCAATCTCTTATCCATTTTGAACTATCAAGTTCTTTTGAGTTGCTTATTTCCATTTGAAATATGATATATATTTTTGAAATGCAATATATATATATATAATATACTGAGTAAAATTTTGATAAATATCTTCTGAATTAATTTATTTAGTTTTGAAGATAACTGAATTAATTTATTTAGTTTTGAAGATAACTATATTAATGGATTAGAAACTATCAAATAATATGATTAATTCAAAAAACATTAATTTAAATCACAAAAATCTAAAAACAAAACAAAGTTATTTGTTTAACTTCACTTGAAATTTGAAAAAAAAAATATAAAAAAAAATCTTAGAATAAAAATGATAACACTTAACAAATAAATAATAAACCTTATATTTATAATTAAAACCATAGTTACCAGACTAACTGTCTCGATTCGCTTCGTGAATTAATACGTTGATTCGAAGTTCAGTACGGTGTACAGGATGCTATATTAAATTCATGGAATAATATAGGAAGACCAACGAATTTTTTAATCAGAAGTATAAATTTATCGCAACCGGTCTGCTATTCAAAAACTCCTTCCGGATGGATGAAATGGCATATGGTTACTATTAATCAATTATAATGTTAGTGAACAAATTTTCCTGCATGGGAATTCTAATCAGGTCTTTAATTATATGCAGAAATTTATGATTTATTTATGATGTATAAAATCTATGGAGAAACATATGACTTATGATGTATATAATAGTTATAGAACAAACTGGGTTTTTATCTGTTAAGTAGAGGAAGAATATAAGTGATATAAATTTATAATATGTAAATTTATCAATTTTAAATAGAAATATAATAAAAATATTTCAGTGAGATGAAAATTTTCATAACTTATATTCTTCATAGAAAAATATCCATAACATTTCTTTAAAATATGTGTTTTTCTATAATAGGATTGTGATCTTTTTATAAAATTGTGAATAAATATAAATTCTAAAACTTAATATTTTGTATCATAAAAAATAACTAATGTTATGAGATTATTCTAAGTTAGTTAATAAATAATTTATTTATATTTTGAAAAAATATTTTGTATAGATATAAAAATTCTCACAACTTATTATTCTACTTATTATTCTAAATGTGAAATTTCTAATTTTCTGATAACAATTTTTAAAAGATTTTGAGATTTTTATAATATTATAATTATTTATTCTGATTTTAGATTATATATATATATATATATATATATATATATATATATATATATATATATATTTTGAGCAACCAATTTTATTAAGCGAACTTAGTAATTATACTTAAAACTAACAAGTTGTTTATCAATTTCTAATTCAAACGCGAACTTAGTAACTATACTTAAAACTAACAAGTTGTTTGATTCTAACAAATGGGAAATTCATTAAAAACCAAAAACACTTACGTCCAGGTTTTGCCCAGAAGAACTTCGCAAAGCAATAACGTGTTTCTGTCTCGCGTATAGATTTGTTCAGCACTTGATGACGATTCCGTTGCAAAATAGATCCCCTGCTTATCAGAACATTTTTCGAGTTGTTTTTAGTGTCATTTTAAGGTTTTGTTTTAAATTTTTCTAAAAGTTAGCAAGAATTTATTGAAAACTAAAATTTGATAAATAACTTTGCACAATTGAAATAACTTAAAAATTATTTAAAATGCTAATCTATATATACAATTAAAAAACAAAAATCAAAATTCAACCTCACATTTTTTACCTAATTCCTACACCCTAAACTCCAAAAATATTTCCAATAGAAACAACTCGAACATTCATAGTTTGTTCAGCGAAAGCAAACTGAAGGTAAAGAAAAGCTATGGCCCACTGCCAGCATACCTGTCCAAACTTATTGGTTTGATATGAAGGTGGAAGTCGAAAACCTCGCTGTAGAATGCGTTCAATACGATCATCACTGGTTCGACGGTGGAATAGAAGCTGGGAAGGAAATTGGTGACTGACAAGATTACCCTGAGTTTCTAAAAACTTTGTTTGTAATTTCATGCTCCGAAATTTTTCGATCTTTGTCACAGCAGGAAAAATTCCATGTACTGGTTGGAAAAACCTATGAGTACGATCTCTAACCTGCATTGGTGGAACCTTCCTTTCATATTTTATATCAACAATCACCGTACGGTTTTATTTCAAAACACGGGACTCGCAAGAAAGACACTTTGCTTAAATATTAACGAAGATCAAAACAGATAACAAACCAGGAAATATTCGGCAGCAGTTCCTCCTTCTGAATCAAGCTCTATCAGTGATGTTGTTCCCGCGTCACTCTGCAAATTCAGTCGCGCAATTTCTTCTTCTAATTCTTTCAATTTTAAATTAAGTGTCACCCGCGACTTATCGAACTGACACGGGCGAAGAGGAATCTCTCTAGGAGTATATTGGTGTTGTCCGGAAGTTTGATCTCCAGCTTGAGATTCATAACTGTTGTTGTGCCACCTATAACATGGGACTCTCGGACTCGGGCTTCTATAGCTCGCTCTATCATCACGTTGAAGTGCAGTCCCTTCGTCTTCCATGATCGCCAAACTGGATAAAATGTTACGATGTATGTTACGTATAAATTCGGCCAGCGAACCCGGCTCTCTTGCACGTTACGATATAAATTCGTGGTTTCTAAGCACAGTTTATATTGCTTGTCTCTTGGATTTAAAGACCAGATTAATTAACCGATTGGATGTGAAAAGCCAAGGATATTTAATTAACGGATTGCTATCTAGATTTTATCCGTGCATTGTAATGAATGAATGGAGGCCTGCTTTGCCTTAATTATCAGCTTTAACTTCATTCACAGACGAAAGCTGAATTGATGCGCGCATCCATTTTCCTTATGCGCTGCGGATCAAGATTGCAGTTGGGCGCCGACACCCTAAAGCCATTCACAATGTCACATCACGTTGATGGATGAGCAAGATTGTGTAATATTTCCTGCTTTGAAAATGGGCAAACATTATCCTCACTTACTTTGTTTGGAATTATGAGAACAATATCGGAGTTATGAAAATCCATGGGTTTAAGTTGAATCGTAGACTTGTTCATTGGAAATGGTTAGGTTTAAAATTAAGCTTACCTGTTTAGCGAAGTTTATGGGCAGTTATGCTAGACTCCGAGTCTAATTTTTACACTGCTGGTCTTTGGATTTAAAAATCGGATCTAGGTACTTCCTTATAAGGACATTTCCTTCTAATTAACCTATCCTATGTGAAAATCGGATCTACATTTTACGCGTATAATGTCACCACTGATAATTATCAGCTTTTTTTAGTTACTGGGCCAGAATGTTTAATTAACACGTATAAAATCAGATCTAGATTTTATCCTGTCTCGCCTTAATTATCAGCTTTAACTTCACTCACACGCCAAAGCCAAATTAATGGGCGCACCCATCTTTCCTAGTCGCTGCGTGTGAGCTGCGGAAGATTGCAGTTGGGCGCCGTCAGCCTAAAAACCATTCGCATCCAGTATGCGAAATAAATCATTCCAATACGTTGCTGCCCATGTTTTTAATAAAATTATACTAGCATTTGCACAAAAGCTTGCAGATAGAAGACAGAAGTTTAGATGAATGTAATGTCTTTTACATTTTTTTTTAAGTGGGTTGTATTTGTGTTTTTTTAATTATGTTTTTGACATTTCATTTACTTAATGATATGGAGGGCTCAGATGCAACAGTCTCAGCGTTGACATCGAACCGAGTTTTAGAGGGAACGTGATTCCTCTATTTCGTGCTACTTCTCATCACAGCCCGCCTTCATTTATAATTATAATTTCATTTACTTATTAATTATGC
>CM076578.1:662908593-663024806 GCA_034641835.2 Pinus albicaulis | reverse complement strand
CAAATTGTTTCCCTTTACCACGTTTTTCTCTATAAGGACATTTAGCAGCATAGTGACCAACTTTTCCACACTCAAAACATTTGAAGGGAAGCTTACCTTTGAATCTTCCAGTACCTAGTTGGAGCTTTCTCACAAAATTCACTTCTTCTTCTTCAGATATATAGTTGGATTCTTTGACAACTTCCTTTTCTTTTCCTCTTGCAGATACCTTAAAAGCAGCTTCTTTGATTTGAGACGGACCTCCTTGTCTCATTTCAAAAGCAGTCAGAATACCATGTAATTGAACAATAGTAAGAGTTTGTAGATCTTGCCTTTCTTCAATAGCTGAAACTTTAGAGTCAAATTTTGAAGTCAAGGATCTTAAGACCTTTTCCACCAGAGTAGTATCAGTTATGGTTTCACCTAAATTTCTCATTCGATTTACAATATCATCCAGACGAAGAAAGAAACTGGCAACACTCTCATCACTATGCATCTTCAAATTTTCATATTCAATTCTAAGAGTTTGAAGTTTTGCACTTTTTACCTTTGTGTCTCCTTCATAGCTTAGAATGATTTTGTCCCATATTTCTTTTGCTGAATGTAGCTGCATCACTTTAGCAAATTCTGATTCAGACATGCTTCCCAATAAGACATTCAATGCTTTGGCATTGATTTCATACTTCTTTCTTTCAGCTGCATCAGTAGGAATACTTGCCGGGTATTGATAACCTTCTTCCACGATTGCCCATACATCTGCACCAAGACTTTGCAGATATGCTTTTGTCCGTACCTTCCAGAATATCAGATTGCTTCCATTGAATAGAGGTGGCTTTATAGACATTACTCCTTCAAGACTTCCCATTGCGACGGATCTCCTTCAAGCGATCAAGCTTCTATAGAAGAACCTGCTCTGATCCCAATTGTTGGAAAAAATACTGAGAGGGGGGGGTGAATCAGTATTTAGGGCAAACTAAAACTTTTTACTTTTTCATGCTCTAAAACCCATACGCTACTTTCCTGAAGCCAACTAGCGTATACACGCGGATATCCTTCATAAAACTCGCGTATACACAGAGATCTAAATA
The DNA here is from genome assembly GCA_034641835.2 of Pinus albicaulis. Classification (NCBI taxonomy): domain Eukaryota; kingdom Viridiplantae; phylum Streptophyta; class Pinopsida; order Pinales; family Pinaceae; genus Pinus; species Pinus albicaulis. The sequence goes on along the minus strand of CM076578.1, from coordinate 663,023,739 downwards.
TGCCATTAATTCTTCATTCCATCATTCATTCATTAGATGTTATATAAACAGTAAAAATGTGCAGTAAGAAAAAAATAAACCATCACACATGAACACCAGGATTTTAGGTTGAAACCCAAGTCGGGAGAAAACCACCGCTTCATTTGCTCAGCCTTCAATATTTTATTATAGAGAAAACATCTTACAACATAAAAAAATGGCGCAGACTCCTACCAGCACGCAGGCACCCACCTGCGCTCGTTTACCAGACTCTCCTCGAAGGGAGCTCCAACCCCCTGACTCGTTTACCAGCCTCCCCTGGAAGGGAGCTACGACCCCCCGATCTCGTTTACCAGCCTCACCTGGAAGGGAGCTACAACCCCCTGACTGAAGGCTACAACCCTCAGCACCTCTATGGACCACGTTTCATCAATTTTCACACTGGATCCAAAGCTTCCTTTAGGACACAACTTGCAGGCCTCGTTTCATCATATTTTCAGACTGTACCCACTCCACATATTTAAGCTCAATCATACAACCAAACTAAAACAGACAACTCAGAACTGTAGAATACAGATAGCAGTAACATAGCAGAACAGATTTGATATTTCATACCCCATGCTTCAGCAAACCCTAGTTTGCATACGCGCTTTCCTTTCACTGATACCGCGTCTATACGCGCCTTATACCATACAAAACTGCGTATACTTCTGCACATATTACAGAGCTTATTTTATTGCGCATACGCGCTTTCTCTTCAACGAAGCCGCGTATATACGCGCTTCTTCTGCGGCAAACTTGCGTATGGTTCTTCAGACATTTAGGTCATTGCAATTCTTCAGAACAGATCCATCACACAGATTTTACCCTTTACTTCAGACAGATGTTCGCCTCATCTCAGATCTAATCATTCCATAAATAGATCAAGCAAATACAAGTACATTTCAGATCTAGATACCCTTCTTCATCATTGGTGCATCATGCACTCAGATCTTTCATTCAACTGTAACCCTTTCCATTCAAATATACTTCAGAGAGAAGTATTCATTCAAGCTCAGACATCTTGCACCCACACTCATGATTTGCACAATGAATTTCTTCTCCTTATATAGGTTTACCCTTTTTCAATACCATGAGCCAAAACCACATTACTTCCGATGGTATTCCTGGACGGGGTCACATAGACGAATCATTACTCAATACAATGGGTCAATAACATGGTGGTTACCCCTGGTTTTGCACTTTTTGAGCACTTTTACCATACGAATTTGAACGTTATTTCCTCGCGCGCATACGCGACTCTCCTAGACAAATCCGCGTATAATGAGACATACTTTTCATCATTGATCTAGCACTTAATCGAATTCCTCTCATCATTACCTTCGTACTCACTGTAGATACATCAGATTTAGTTCATCAAGACATATTCTATCAAGCACAACTTCATCAAGTAAGTTGCCATCATCTTCATCAAGTGGGTTGCCATTCAAGGACAACACTCAGCATCATATTGCTAACAAACATCATTTCATATCAGATTTACATTATTTACCAAGTCCATTAGGTCAAGAATAACTTCATCAGGTGGATTGCCATCAAGGACAACACATGCCAATCATCTCATGTCTTCATCTTCATTAAGTGGGTTGCCATCAAGGACAACACTCTGCATCATATTGCCAACAATTGAAACATCATGAGAACTCTCTATAATGTAGTATACCATGAGTAAATTAGACATGCAACCACACACTTCGTGCAGGGGGTGGTAGGCCATACCACCCCCTCATTTAGTCACATGCAAAGTTGGTGGGGTGGTGCCCTTCCATCCCGAACTTTGTGCATCCACCTCCATCGGGAATTATTTTGAAATATTTTTAACAATATTTTGTTACTTTAATAATTTTTAGATGACATAATTTTTTGGGCGAAAAAATTGAATCTTTAATATTTCTTGAAACTATTATGAACATGTTTTACATTATTATTTTATAATAATTATTTTTAATGTAAGCTATAAAATTAAATATTGATAATATATAAAAAGTATATGTTTTTATTTAAATATTTTTAGAACAAAAAATAATGAGCATTTATTTATTTAAAAGCCATAAAAAATTATGGGTGTTTTCCTTACTATTATGTTGTATATATATTTTTATATTTTCATATAAAAAATTGTTTTGATAAGATATACATGATAAAGTTCGTAATTGGTGAATGCAATAAGCACTGGTTGCTCCGTTCTTGAGGGTCTAACTCAAGTAAAACATGGTAATGCTTCTCCATATTGTTAATCATAAATGCCTCGTTTTTTGCTAACCCTTTTTCTACAAAGAATAAAAATATCCCTCAATTTACTTGTTAGGATGAATAATACTAACTAAATAAACTCATCCACACTATCAATCCAAAAAAATCCATTACATACTAACATCTTAACACATTCTCAACCATTACCTTGAATATTTCTTTGTACCAAAAAAATATTTTTTTTAAAAAACATATCCCAAATTAAATATATAAATTTGACGATCAATAAAAAAAAAAACATTTTATAAAAATACCCCTCATAAACAAATCTCACACACACATATATATATATATATATATTTTTGAAGATTATGTATATCTTGGTAAATATTATAGAAACCTTGGTACTATACTCCTAATGGTTTTGCTCATAAGCCTATCAACCATGGAATCATATTGAATGTGGTTCATATGTTTTAAAGAATAATCATTATTAGATCATGTAACAAACTATATCATATATAACACGTACATATATAGTTTTATTTTGATTTTTTTAAAACCTTAAAGTTTATCAACACATTAATGAGGTTCATATAAACAAGGTTGGATGTAAGAATCAACCTATCCAACCGTTCATTCTCACGTCAAAATTGTTAATAGAAACATTATACACATCTTTTTGTGCAACTACAAACATAAATTCATATGATATGATAACTTAATATTTATACAAAACAACTAACTAAACATAAATTCATATGATATGATAACTTAATATTTATACAAAACAACTAAATAAAGTTCAAACATAATTCATGATCTATTTTTTATTTCTTCTAATTGGATGGTGTTTTTCATTTCTGTGTAAGAAATAAATTTAAATAAAAATTATGAAAATTAACTATGGTTAACCGTATTTATTTAAAGGCTTATAATAATTATTTTAAGGTTTATATTATTGTTTTGGGTTTAATATTTTTCTCTTGGGTTTGTAATTTCTTGGATTTTTAGTATTTATCACTTGGGTTCATTATTTCCTTGGGCTTATAGTATCAATCATGGTCAACCATGATCAATAATGATCAACCATATTTTATAAAATCAATCATGCTCAACCATGTTTATTTTAGTGTTTATAATATTTATCTTTGGTTTTATATGCCTTAGGCTTATAATATTAGTCCCTTGGGTTTAATATTATTTGCTTGGGTCCATAATCCCTTGGGCCTTTATTATTCTCTTAGGTCTATAATATCAATCTGTTGGGTTTATTAATTTAAGCATTCAACCATGGTCAAACATGGTCTCATTGTGACAAAAATTGTCTCAATATGAAAATCAACCATGGTCTACAATGTTTATTTTATGGTTTATAATATTTATCTTATGGTTTATATGCCTTCATTTTATATTATTCCATTGGGTTTAATATTATTCCCTTGCATTTATATCCATTGAGTTTTTAGTATTAATCCTTTCGGTTTATAATATCAATCATGGTCAACCATGTTCCAAGGTTGCATTGTGACAAAGATTATTTCAATATCAAAATCAACCATGGTCCAACGTCGCATTGTGAGAAAGATTGTCTCCATATGAAAATAATTCATGGTCAACCATGGTCCAACGTCGCATTGTGACAATGATTGTCTCAATATGAAAATCAACCATGGTCAACCATGTTTATTTTAGGGGTTATAATATTTATCTTAGGCTTTACATACTTTGGGTTAATAATATTAATCCATTGGGTTTAATGTTATTCCATTGGGTTCATAATCCCTTGGTGCCTTAGTATTAATCCCTTAGATTTATAATATCAACTCCTTAAGTGTATTAATCTAAGGGTTCATATTCCTAATGTTTATTATTATTCTCTTAGATTTATTATTCCCTTAGGTTTATTAATCTAAGGGTTCATATTCCGAGGGTTTAATATTATTCCCTTGAGTTTAATATTGTTCCCTTGGGTTTATAATCTCTTGGGTTTTTAGTATTAATCCCTTGGTTTTATTATTCGCTTGGGTTTATAATATCAATCACAACCAACCATTATCAATCATGGTCAACCATGGTTCAACGTCACATTGTGTTAATTATTGTCTCAAGATGAAAATCAACCATGGTTCAACATCGCATTGTCACAAAGATTTTCTCGATATGAAAATCAATCATTTTCGAGCATGGTCGACATTGGCCCATGATTGCATTGTAACAAACATTGTCTCAATATGAAAATAAACTATGGTCAACCATGTTTATTTTAGGGTTTATAATCCCTTGGGTTTATAATATTAATCCCAGGGTTTATAATATTAGAGTTTTCAAGATTAATACGAAAAACTCTGGGGATTATAAAACCAAGGGAATAATATTAAACTCTAGGAATATGAGCCCTTATATAAATAAACCCAAGAGATTGATATTATAAATCCAAAGGAATAATAAACCTAAGGGAATAATATTAATATCTCATATGTATAATAATATATTAGGGTTTATAATCTTAGATTTTTTAGGATTAATACTAAAAACCCAAGGGAATAATATTAAACCCGAGGAATATTAATGTTTGGGTTTGTAATATTAATAATCTCTTGGGTTTTTAATATTTATCTCAAGGGCTTTTAATATTAATGTGTTAGGTTTATCGATTTTTTAGGTTTGTAATATTAATAATCGCTTAGGTTTTTAATATTAATTCCTTTGGTTTATTATTATTTTTTTGGATTTTCAATTTTTTTTTCTTGGGTTTATTAATTCCTTAGTTTATTGATCATTTATGTTTATAATATTAATCTCATTGATTTCTTAATTCCTTAGATTTCTAATATTAATAATCCCTTGGGCTTATGAATCCTTAACTTTATAATCTTAAATTTTTTTATATTAATCTTAGATCTGACATATTAATATATTAATATAGCATCTTAAGTTTATAATATAACATATATCAAGTTGAGATATGGAGCAGATATCAACCACATTTATTAATGTGATTGTGCTAATTATACAAAATAACTAATAAAAATTCAAACATAATGCAAAACCCACTCTAATTTCTTCCAACTTAAAGATATTTTTCAACTCTCTTTAAGAAATAAACCTAAATGAGAAGTATCATGAATTCATTCATTCATTCATGTGCATAGGGATGCACTCAGAGTGAGTCAGGAAGAGTAGCATACTATATCCCACATGGAAACCGTGAAAGTAGTTCAATTATAATAATAAAGAGAGATGAAATATGATATTATAACATGGGGATAGTGATGCGATCACAGGGGCTTCACTCAATAAACCTCTGACATATCACGTTTTTTCGTGGCATACTAAATGATACCATTAATTTGACTACATATTGGAAATTACCTCTAAAAATAACAGTATTTAACCCCCTACAAATATGAACCAAATACACCTTCCCAATTTAAAAAACCCCTACTTGCATTAGATATTGTAGGTATCCATTTTTTCATTAACATTTTTTATACCCCTTTATATTTTTTCATTGACTTTGAACTACATTTTTTATACCCCCAATAGAAAAACCCTTTATCCCCTATTATATGCTCAACATGTTATTTCATTTTTCCCTCAATATATATCCCCCAATATGAATGCACGTGGTATGATATTGCTCCCCCTAGTGAAGGCCCCATGAATGAGATATAGCACGAATAGGAGGCTTCAAGTTTGCTCCACAATTCAGCTTGACAGTGAAGTTGAGTGGGCTAATTTCTCTTCCCAATCGTTTTAGTTTGGTGGTAACTATTCCTGCCTGTCGCGATGGTGACCCGGGGTCGATCTTGAGCAACAACAATGTCCAATTTTGTCGTAAATTGTGTTTTAAGGTCTACATGGGCAAGCTTACAGTAAACCTCAAATTTTGAAATAAGTAGATGTTTTATATTCTTAGTGGTATAGTGGTAAGTGTTCCCGCTTGTCACGCTAGTGATTCGAGGGGTGATCCGGGTTCGATCCCTGGAAATGGTGATGTGTAGAAATTTTGTCATAATCTATTTTTTAGGCCTCCACAAGCAAGTAAGTTTATTGTAAACCAAGATTCAGATTCTTTCCTTGACATGGTTTTAATTAGTTAAAAATTTGTAGCATAGCAAATGGAGTACAAATTAATAGTGAAGTTGTTATTTTTTTTTGGGTCAGTGACAATTGTGGAGTATAAATTAAGATTAAGATAACAAAATTATACATAAAAATAAAAATGAGTATTTTTCCATATTCATTTTAGTTATATCTTTTGGGTTTTTTATAGGTAGAATTGTTTATTAGATTTTAATTAGCTTTTAAAGAGTTTGTGTTTGTGCGAATTTTAAATTGTTTTATTTAAGATTTATCAATAGTGAAGTTGTTATTTGTTTTGGGTCAGTGACAATTTTGGAGTAAAAATTAATATTGATATAACAAGTATAGGTAAAAATAAAAATGGCCATTTTTCCATATTCATTTTAATTATATCTTTTGGTTTTTTTTAATATGTAGAATTGTTTATTAGCTTTTAATTAATTTTTAAAGAGTTTGTGTTTGCCGGAATTTTAAATTATTTTATTTGAGATTTATATGATAGTTTTTGTTTTTCTTAGTTGAAGATCATTTTGTTGTATTAATCAATGGTCATGTTTGATATATATATATATATATATATATATATATATATATATATTAAAAAAGATAGAAAATCAATATGATATAAAAGTGTAAAATAACATTTTAATTTTACAAAGAATAATACAATCTAATATTTTTTAATAAAATGGGAAAGTCTATCATAACTTGACTTATTCAAAAAAAACCATACTACCTAAAATTACTCCGTTGGTGGTGGTTTCCTTAAATCCAAATAAAACAAACCCTTAACTAAATATAAACAATTTTAAAACATTTTATAAAATAAAATAATTATTATTATCAATTTCTTATTTTCAAATAAAATACATAATATAATTTAAATGATCACCCTATAAATATAATAATAACTTATTACAATAAAATATAACCTTGTCCTTAAAATTTGATCAATCAACCTTTAATATTCAATAAGTACCGCGATTAGTTCTCCCTCTCCATTTTTTGTGAGATTTAATAACTAGCAATTGCACCGGGGTGCAAGGGAACGCCGGAAGGAGGAGACATGAGTAATTTTGTGGTACATGTTAGGGAACATGATGAATGTGAATTTATGAGGGGTAAAATCTGCCATTGATTGATTACATGAATTTTTAGATTTAAAATATGAAAGAACATGATGAATGTGAATTTATGAAGGGTAAAATCTGCCATTGATTGATTACATGAATTTTTAGATTTAAAATATGAAAAATAAATATGTTGTTTGCTGAACTTGAAGGAGGAAAGAAGGTAGGTAATTTCATCTCCATGACTTTAATTTTATAACTTTGTGGTTATTATCTTAAATCTATAGACTATACTTCAGTGAAACCACCAACTCATTCAACAAAATAAAACATTCACCAATAATATGTTCATAATAAATAAATAAATAAATATTAAATTAAAAAATTTAATATAAAAATAAAAATAAAAAATAATCAAATTATTAGTATAAAAATGAAACAAATATCTAAATTAAAAAATCATTATTTTATTTACAAATTTTAAAATTCTTGCCCCATCATTATTTACAAATTTTAAAAAATCATTATTTTATTTTTATATTCTCGCCCCATCCAGCGTATCATCTATATGTCAAGAGTATGGATTTTAACGTGGCACAATCTGAACTGAACGTGTATCAGGGGCCCGGGAAAATAAGTATTACGTTTTGCGTTGAAGAGCATTTGCAGGTGCCGATCATTTTGGCATTCACGCGTGTAGAATTAAATGGTTAACGTGGTCACAGTGGAGGATAAAGGTCAAATTTTTTATTCTTTCGAACTATCAACAATTTTCAGAATCCAAAGTGTATCTCCACAAAACATTACAGTGGAATATGGCCTGTAATTGTTGCCATAAAAATGCTGTGTGATTTTGTTTGAAGAAATCAATCTGCACAATCAAGTGTATCTGCCCATAATAGTACCGTGGGATATGGTTTATAACTTTGTTGCAATCAAAATGTTGTGTTGTTTTATTTGAAGAAATCTAGCTGTAAGTCAAAATGTTTTTCTTGTTTAACAGAGTTTTGGGACAGATATGCGCCATTTCTAGGATGATCCTATAAATAATTGTGACAGCGTATTTGGAAGTGGCAGGCAGTGATTAAGAAAATTTGAACATATCTGATAAAACCTTAAGATGGGTAGCCTGCATCTTTGAACATATCTGATAAAACCTTAAGATGGGTAGCCTGCATCTTGGCCAATTCAAGAAGCAAGGTTCATTTTTTCTCAGGGAGAAGCTGAAAATAGTTAGGTTTGTGCTAAATGATGTCACTGAGGCAGAATTGTAAGACTCCCTCTTTGTTCTAAAATCTCAATAGCGTTTACAATAATACTGGGTGCATCATATTTTTTTGTTTTAATATTTTCATTGTTTAGTTATTTGTGGGTCTGCAAAAAATTCGTTTTTGTTAATTTGGACCAAATCCAGAACAGAACTCTGTTGCGATTCGATAATGGTGCCTGTTAATTCTCTCTTTGTGCAGGATGACAGAGGAGGAAACAAACAGTGATCCATGGGGACCGGAGACCCGTAGAATGGCTGAGATCTCTCATGCTGCCTTTGAAGTGGACGATTACTCGAGAATTGTGAACATTTTACATAAGAGGTAGCAATATCACTTCCATTCACCAGAACGAAATGGAATTGTTTCTTGAGTTATTTATCAAAACAGTTGGCATTACTGTAGATAGAACGAAATGGAATTGTTTCTTGAGTTATTTATCAAAACAGTTGGCATTACTGTAGATAGAACAGGCTCAAAGAACATTGAAAACAGGGTATAAAGGGAATTTTTTGTTGTTTTATTACATTTATATTCATTACAGAATTCAAAGTAAAATGCCCAACTGGAATTTTTTTAGATTCATCAAGTAAAATGCCCAATTGGATTTTTTTTGGGTTACGTGATGAAAACATTGTGATTTTAATGTTCGGATTGAAATCTACATTGAAAACAGGGTATAGAGGGAAAATTTTGTAGGTGCTTGTTTGGTTATATGATAGCATCAATTTGAATTGTTATTAATTTCAGTTGAATGGGTGATAAGATGAAATTGAAATGTTGCTGCATTGTGAATGGCAGCTGAAACAGCGGAGGCATTAAATCCAGAACGAAGGGAAGCTTATGCAACCATTCTGCATTCGTCAGAGTTGTATGTGTGCGGAGCCATAGCACTGGGTCAGAGCATACGCATGAGCGGGTCGACGAAGGATCTCATCATTCTGGTGGACAAGAAGGTTGGAGAGGAGAAGCGTGAAGGCCTCCGGGCAGCCGGTTGGCAGGTTCGAGAAATCCGTAGGATTCGCAACCCCAGAGCAGAGAAGGATTCCTACAACGAATGGAATTACAGCAAATTCAGGCTATGGCAGCTCACTGACTATGACAAGATCATTTTCATCGATTCGGATCTTCTCATTCTCCGCAACATGGATTTTCTGTTCGATCTCCCCGAGATCTCGGCGACGGGTAACAGTAGGTTCGTTTTCAACTCGGGAATGATGGTGATCGAGCCCTCCAATTGCACCTTCAGGTTCCTGCTGCGCCACAGGAGGGATATCATTTCCTACAATGGCGGAGACCAGGGGTACCTGAACGAGGTCTTCACATGGTGGCACAGGATCCCGAGGCGCATGAACTATCTGAAGCATTTCTGGTCCAACGATACCGAGGAATACGAGATGAAAACCAACCTTTTCCGCGCAGATCCTCCGGAGCTCTACGTTCCCCATTACCTGGGCATCAAGCCAAGGCTCTGTTACAGGGATTACGATTGCAACTGGAACGTGGAGAACCATAGAGCCTACGCGTGGCTAAATCTCATTGGTTCCATGCGCGGTAGGAGAAGCGTTCTCATTGGCTGGCTCACCCCAAGCCCGCAATAGAGAACGCCTCCGGCGTAAATATATATGGATACCATACATACCTGCGTTCCCGCACATGAGTAGGGCTTGCATCTCTGCCATATACAGGACTTGCATCCGTGGCATAATCAGTACTGCGCCTCTCTGAACGCCTTGCATAGATAAGACTTGGAGCCCTACCATAGTCAGGACTGCACCTCTCTGGACGCCTCGAGTAAATAGGACTTGGAGCCCTACCATAGTCTGGACTGCCCCTCATCGCACGCCTACCATATATAGGACTTGCAGATCGATCACGGCCACGATCCTCACCATATCTGCCATACCGACCTCCTCCTCGAATGGGACTGCAACTTCCACCTCTTCTATTACCATCCTCACGTTGGGCATATTCCACTGTGATCACCCTATCTAATAATTTGCTGAATCATACAAAAATCAAAGATCAGCAACACAAAAAACAGCAACTGGAATAGTTACTTTTCCCCCAGCTAGGAGGGGGATTCAAAAAGAACACATTGGGAATCCTGTATCACACAATAAGTTTAAATGGAATGTAGTAATAAATCCAATATGGTAAGCAAATGATATGGAACAGAATTCCACAATTACATCTAGAAAGGCAGTTACACGCGTTGAAAATAAGAAGACTTCAACTAACCTCATATGGGTGGAGTCGAAAGCTTTCGTTGCTTCTTCTTGTGATTCAAAATGAACAAATGCAAAATTCCTTCTGATCCTTACATTCACCACTTTGCCATAGGGCTGAGAATGGTTTTCAAGGTCCCTGATTCTGGTGTTGTGTGGGTCAAAGTTTATCACAAATAATGTCTTAGTTGGCTTCAAACTTGTAACAGATCTTCTGCCATCTTCAGACCGGCGAAGACCACGGTCAGCATGCTGTTGGAATTTTCACAGAGAAAAGATTGCCATATTAGCAGCGTGGTATAGTAATTGATTTTTTCTTGCATCTGATAATTTATCTATCAGAATCCTGCGAATTAAAAACAAAAAGCAATAAATTTGGAAAAAAACTATAAAAATATAACCTTTGTCCACTCTACGGTTAGCCGACGTCTTTGCCTGCCAAATTCAGTATTGTCAAGCCCTTGAATGGCATCTTCAGCATCACGTTCATCTTCCATGTAAATGAAGGCATAACCTATAGAAACAAGAGATTCAATAAAGAAACAAAATATTGAATTGCAAACACATTTGCAGCTGGACAGGGCACACAGATGATTTCATATATAGCTTATACAAAAAAAAAAAAATACAACCTCTTGCTCATTGCTGTAAAGACTTTGCTGCATTAGGGGACATCAGGCACAAACCTTGCATTATGTACTAAATGGTATCGAGTAAGTCTAATCCATAAGTGGCTGTAAGTGGTTGTAAATGGCTGTAGGGTCATCGATCAGGTAAGTGCCTTCACCAGTTATAATCCTTTCTTATTGAAGTAATGTGTCATGGATTCTATCGCTTTACATGCTTGAGCCTGGCTGATGACTTAACATGGCATGGAATGGGAGGGATGAAATGTAATAGTGTCATGAGAAAAATGCAAAATGTCCTTTGTATATCAACTTTGCTGAACAAGGCTATAGAAGCTGATCCATGGCATGATGAAAGAATATGCACAGGATCTCCTGGAAGAGCTTGTACGCTCTTTAATATTCCTGCGCCAAAGAAAATTTTAAGTACATAGGCCTACATTTAAAAAATGCTGCTTCTTAAACTTAGCTTGTAACCTTGGATAATATCCAAAGAGGTTACCATTACGCATTACCAGCTAGAATGAAGACTGAAAACCATGCATCCAACATGATTTCTAAATCTGAAATCAAAATAATATTGTTTACATATTATGTTTCATTAAGAATTTTCGCTGCAGAGATGTCTTCTGGCAACTGGGATCTTTGACACTAAGTCTCTGCATTTTGTTAGACAGTCGATATTCCAATCCAATAAGGACATTAGTTTATTACTGGAATTACAAAGGTGAGCTCGCACATTGTTGATATGGGTATGGAATCCTACAATGTTGGAACCCAAAACACTTATCTCTTCTGAAAACAATAGTTCATAGATAATTCCGACTTTGAAGGGTCACTCACAACTTAGAAATTAAACGGAGAAATCCTCTTCGGGTTTTTTGCACATACACAGTTTTAGCAGGATGAATTGAGAGGACTATTCAAGTTTTCAAAACACGGATAGAAATTCCTCAGAGGAATGAGCAGACTAAACACGATTTATTTGTTTGGTCAGACATACTTTAACAAGGTTTAAACAGCCTGGGAAAATAACTTATAACACATGTAGGGTTTTGAATAAGTAATACTTTGTATAATGTTTATACCAATGGGAGCTGAAGCCATCTGAATAATAAGGCGTTGTCAAGTAAAGGACCTTACAAACATCTGTTGCAGCGATATGCTACTATAAATATATGAAAGATATATATAGATAAATATTGGGTATGAATTGAATATGATGTTGTTTATTACCTGATTTCATATCGACCCTGTCGATTCTTCCATATCTGCCAAATAAACGTTCAATGTCTGTCTGGCGAGCCTCGTACTTTATGTTTCCACAATACAAAGGCTTCATCGCTAACTCCCAACTCTCTTCACTAATTACCCGTGTATTTAAACAGGGTTCCCTGAAAACAATATAAAAAGATGACAAAATTAATTAATCATAAAAAGCAAACCCATTACAACCCAACAGCAGCCCCGAAAAAGAAACTGAAGAGGCATTTAAATTAAATTATACCGATGTAAAATAAAAGGAATGGTCGAAAAAAATATCCTTAAGTTCAAACCCTAGGAAAACACAGAAGAAATTTGCGCTTAATCAATGGGGATGAAATCCATAAAGCTATCAAAGCTTTTAGGGTTTCTTCAGAAAATATCAAAGGAAGCCTCAGATGCAAGATTTTAAAGTTGAAACCCTAGCCATGAAAAAGTGATAAAAAATAACAAAAACAAAAAACACCATTTTCTTCAAAGCTATTTCGAAGGATGAAAGAATAATGCAGAGACGACATACAGAGAGGACAATAAAATTTAAGTTTCGACTTACAGAGAAGATATCGCTCGGCGGTATGAACCGCAACAACAGGCCCCCAATACACAAGTAAAATCCCAAAATGCAAAAATTGTGGATGTGTTGGTGTGAGTCCTTTATATATTTAGTGGTGCGGGTCTTTTGTATATACTTTCTCGCACTACCACCGACTCGGCCCACGCCAGCAATATGCTCTAACGATGTGGAAAACAATATGCTCTAAGAGGCGCAAAGGAACGCCGGGGCTATAGATGTGTAAGGGTTAGCAACCTTGATGGGGGCCCGATTGTAAACAGTGGCGTAAGAGTAGCACTGGATGCGCGGGAGATTGAGGGAGCCAATGGAGGAATAAGGGATCCCGCAGCAGGGCGGGGGCCTGGTGGCTCTGCTCTTCTTGCCAAACCCAACCCAAGAAGGGCAGTGGTAGAAGGCGTCGCAGCCCATCCCTGTAACGTTCCGACAGGGGAGGTGCTTGTCGGGGAAGCCCTCGAAGAGCGGGGAGGCCTTGGAGCAACCCAGCAGCATGAATGCATTGTCGGGCGTGGGCTGCAGGTAGCGAGAGCGGGCTTCTTCGAGGAAAAAGCCGTCGCTCTTGTGCATTGAAGCGCAGGTTGACATCCCGTGGTTCGAAATGCGAAAGCCGTTTACAAGCCATTACGGAGACCACACGTGGCGAGTTATCATTGGTTCCATGCGCCATACTTTGCACACCCCAAGCCCGCAATGGAGAACGCCTCCGGCGTAATTATCACTTATTTTTATCCCTCTCCACTTGTTTTGTCTTCGACTTACATTGTAAACCTTTATAAAAGAATTATAATAACGAAGATAAGCTAAGATTTCGGGAACCTGGAAAAGTAGTATGCTTTATGCCACATGGGAACAGTAAAAATAATTCAGCAATAATAATAGAGAGTGATGAGCGGACTTATGTCAAGATGGGCAGTGATGAGATATAGCACAAAAGGGAGGTTATAAGTTCCCTCTTTTAATCAGTTCGATTTTAACGCTGATATTTGTGCATCTGAGTCCACTCGTATGTTACTTTTTAAAGTAAGCATTTCCCCGCCCTATTATTGTTGTAAATTTTCAAATCAATTTGCGTTTTCAGGTGTCAGCAAGTAGGTTACCATAAAATGCTAGATTGTCGTTGTAGTATAGTGGTGAGTATTCCCGCCTGTCACGCGGGTGACCCGGGTTCGATCCCCGGCAACGGCGTTTTGAAGAAAAATTGTTGCAATTTGCGTTTTAAGGCCGAGTAAACCCCAGATTTTTTTATAATTAAATAAATAAAATATAATTATTAGTTTTAGTAAAAATATGAAATTCAAAATATAAATATTAAATATTTTTTTTTTTTTTAAAAGAAATTAGAAAATAAATAAATAAATAATTAATTTTATTTTTATTCGAGTCAAATTAGCTGTTAATTTACAAACGGTTAGTTGGAGTTTTCCTTATTTATTTAAATGGGTTCTCTGATCAGATTTCTCATCTTGTTCTAATAATAAACCACACTAGCTAGTATAATTTTTACCCAAAAATTTTATTCACATTTCAAATTTATTAAACAAATTTCAAACATATTAAACAAATTACTTAAACCATCTATTTAAATATCATTATATTATATTATATAATTTGTAGATTTAAAATGGTTTAAGCTGATTACTCAAATAATTCCATAAAAGGTTAAGTTGATGATAAAGATACCATTACATATTACAACAATAATTTTACTTTTTATGTATTTTCATGCCAACAGAAATCAAGTGACAAGTGAAATGGAAAACATTCTTATTATAATTTTATATAATAGAGCCTATATTGGACACAACCAACTTAATAGTTTGTTTTATCCAACCGAATCACCAATTGATTCATAACGCTTCAAAAACACTTATTTTAAGTTACAAGAAGGTAGATTAAAGATCGTAATCCAGGGTTTTAGCGGCGGAGAGTTATCTCCCTTATCCCACATGGGTGAAGTATAAATCTTCTTTAACATTTACAAGGTACAGATAAAAAATTAAGGTTTGTCTTTGAATAAACCCAAAGACTGCAGCAATGCTAATATGACACTATTCCGAGAGTGATGGTCAGAGGGTTAATCTGGCATCCCAAATGCTAGATGATTAATTCCCTTCCGTAAAGGCTGACTCGGACAGCACATAACCTTTATTTTGTGAATATATATATAGTTAAAACAACACAACAAAATAGAATATGTTTTTTAATAATTGTTATTTGATATTTTAAAAATATTTGTAATTTTTTTTTTTAAATGAAATGAGTAAGAAATTTTTAATTAATTTAATTTAGTTTTTAAAAATATTTGTAATTTTTCTTAAAAATGAAATGAGTAAGAAATTTTTAATTAATTTAATTTAGTTTGAGAGCTAAAACTTTTTACATTGGTTACAAAATCTTATTCTACATTGTTAACAAAAACGAGAGAAAAATTGAGTTTATAACTCTCTGACAACCAATTGTTATTCAACTATGACTTCCCTTATATAGTCCCAAGGCTCCTAAAATAAGAACATATTTGCAAAACATTTGTTAAAACTTAAATAAAGTAGCTACTAATCGTTTTTCTCTCTTGGAACCAGATTGTCTTTAGCGCTCTCCTTTTCTAGCATGGCGTGACTGGAAGCAGAAACCAACTCCATTGATGCCTCCACAAATGTCGATTCCTGCTATTCAGGTGCCACATCCAATCCCACGGGAATATTTACAAGTGGTTTCGTATCTGCCTCACTTAGCATTGCAATTGATGAAGGAACCGACCTCTCGAGCTTGAAGTTCAAGGTATCATATGTGACTTGCAATTTATCTACCTTGGTTTGCAACATACCAATTTTTTAATTTAAGAGCACAACTTGAGCATGAGTTTTATCCTTCCCCATTTCCCCTTGCTTGGTTAGCAGGGTCATTATATACTTCGTGGATGCCACCAAATAATCCAAATGGTGATTGACCTCGTCCTTCTTGGCTCCTGAAAAATGATCTATTTGAATATCCAAACCACAATCCATCATCTTAGCTGAACTATGGGATAACTAAACTGCTTCCAAGTGAAACAGAGATACACAAACTCTTTTTATAATTTTGCAAGTCTGCCTTTGTCGAGGCCTCGCTTCGCTCACCATCTTTATTGCAACAATCCTCTGCATGCATTCTCCACCTCATGTAATCAATCAGAGGAATAATTTTGATTTTGCAGCTTTCATCCCACCCCATTAAGGCCAAGATCCTCAAGCGTGTTTGCAACAAGACGAATATGGAAACATTGACTGACATCATCCATTCGATTTTATTAACAATATTAACCATCATCCACCTATCTTTTTCCTTGATTAAATTCTCATGGGAAATCGAGGTGTCCCATAGATCAACAAGTATGAGTGTTGTCGAAACAGAAAGGTTAAGAAATGCAGAAGCAACAAACCAAGGTGGAATCTAACAAAAGGATGTTGGACAACCATTCTTTCCATTCTTCCTTTAATGCAAATTAAGAAGATTTTGATAATTTCATGGTAAGGCTTTGAGAACTAGACTTTTATCATCTTGAGCCACCATTCCTTGTTCTAAATTACCACTTTTATTAGCTAATGTGTTTGCCAATGAATTGTGATGTCTCTTAATATGAAAGAATTCAACAACCCCAAACTTGTTTAATTGCAAACTTACTTGTGAAAAATGGAGGATTGTGATTTCACTTTATTGTCTTAAATCTTGGACACCGGTTGAATAGCAAGCACTGAATCACTAAACAACATTAAATGTTGAATTTTTTTTAAGATTTCCAAATCGAGACCTTGCCATCGAGCTACGTATTATGCATGGTTTTTGGTTGCACTCCCCAATCCCCAAGCATATTGTGTCATTGTTTCTTTGCCAAGGAAAAATGATAACCCCTCTCGCTCTTGCCTCCATAGGGTTACCTTTCGATGCTCCATCAAAAAATAAGGATAATATTCCCTTACTTCTCCTCCTTTGTTGGAATTCCTTCGAATTCATTTAAATAATATAAGGTTTTTTAACAAATTTCTTAATATTGAAGTTGTCATCCAGATTCGAAAGATAACCAAGGTTGAGCCATTCCTTCTCATCTGGTAACAAATCATCAATTTCTTTCAAGTCATAGCCCCTAACCGTGACTAACTCAAAAAGAAACTGCATCACTTTGGAGGTTGAGATAATCAAATTCGGTCGGACATTGTTAAATATTATTGGTTATGGGCTAACAAAATTGCCCAATACAAATGCTAATTTGGTTAATCCATCCAACATTGCATGGAGAGAGAAGATGAGTTTCTCGGTCAAGGAATTTCGAGTTTCCATTGATCGATCATTTCATGCCAACTCTTTGAATGCTTGATAAATCATTGACATGTGCAAGGCGGTTTTCTAGACCTCCATTGAAAAAGAACACTGATGAAAGGCGTGATGGATATCTTCTTCTTCTTTCTTGCAAAGGAAACACCATGATGGACCTAATATATTCCTTTTTTTTAATTTTCTAAAGTCAATACCTTCTCGTGTACCAATTCCCAACAAAAAAGATTTATTTTTGGTAGACCATCCTTATTCCAAATTCGACCCCAAATCTTTTCTAAAGGAGGATGCCAACATTTTTAATTGACATATCATATCCCTCTCTGATCGACTAAGCATTATTTTTACTGCCTATCCATATTGAACGTTGATCCAACCTTGAGGTGACTATTGGAATGAATCCCTTTAATGCTTTGACCAATGTCAACTAGTGGATTTAAAGGTGAGAGGGGATGTTAGGGAAATGCCAACCAACCCAATGACCATTTGGATCCCATTGTGATATATCAATGATATTTGTGTACCCCTTTGATATCATCCAAGTTTCCATTTCCTAAACTCATTTATTCTCATTCATTAGAGATGCTCATGGAATTAGATCGATCCATAATATGATACGTGCTCCATTTTCTGTTTTCCACCCCAAATGATCAATAATGATAGGGGCCAATACTTTTCATAATTCCAAATTTTTTATCCCTTGTCTGGCCAAGTCTTTGTTTCAAGTCTAATAAGAATGGTCCTATGAAAGTACTTGTGGACGAAGGCCTACTTCCACCAATATTGAGAAATTGAGAGAAGGAACCACACTATTTTTGCCCCTAGGGCTAGATTCATAATCTTTGGATCCTTGATCACTAATCCACCAAAGATTTTGGGCAAACACATAGTGCTCCAATTCACTAAATGAAATCTATTTTCACCGTTTTTCCCTCCTTGAAATATAAACGCCCTTAATAGCATGCCAATTTAATGAGTTATTCCTTTCGGACTGAGCATTCTAGATCCCATATAAATTGGAAGTGATGAAAATAATGATTTAATTAATACCACCTTTCCTGCCACATTTAACCATTGTGCACCCCAAGATTGGATTCATTTCTTGATTTTTTGTAATACTACCTCCCACTCATTTGCATTGGATACCCCTAGAGAAATTGGAATTCCTAAATATATAAATGGTTTCCATTTCACTGCAATATGGAAATCTAGGATTCTTGACATGTCATTCAGATTCGATTCAGTGCAATTCCAACCATATATTTTACCTTTATTTTTATTTACCATCCCTCTGGATAACTCAAGGTAGGAATCCAAAATATTTTTGAAGCAGAAGAGTATTATTTTATAGGCTCCCCTGAGAAGAAGGGTGTCCTCTGTGAACTGAGAGTGGTTTACCCCTTTGATATTTTTCACAGTACTCAATCCCATTAGGTTTCCTTTCGGCCTTGTGTTTTTAGAATTACTACTCATATTTTCAACCATGATGATGTAAAGAAGAGGGGACAAAGGGAAACCCTGCCTAAGCTACCTTGAAGCAACAAAAAAAGAGGTGGGTTGGTCGTTGACCAATGACACTATCCAAGGGGAGCCAATACATGCCTGGTCCACCTTATAAATTCCTTGCAAAATCCCATGTTTCCTAACATCAAGAAAATAAATGAATTCCTTACCTAATCAAAGGCCTTAATCATCTCTAATTTGATCACCATACCCCACTCTTTAACCTACTTGCTAGAGTGAATTTCTTCTTAGACTAGAATAATATTGTCCAAGATTTTCCTATGTTGCATGAAGCCACCATGATTCTCTAATATAAATTTCAGCAGTATTTTTTTTTAGCCTTGATGTAATGATATTTGTGAGGATTTTATAAGCCAAATTGTAAAGGTAATGGGCCGAAATCGATTGAATTTGATTGGGTTTGATTCTTTGTGGAATAGAGCAAGGAAGGTTGAATTGATGTCTCCCTCGATTCTCTCTTTTCTTCACGTACTATTTAGAATCCAAAATATGTCATTTTTATCATAATCCAAATGGCTCAATAAAAACTAACTAACAATCCATTTTATCCCGGATCTTTATCTGGGTAAAAATCCCATATTACCTCCAAAAATTTAGCTTCTTCTATCTCCTTTATGAAATAAAAATTGGTGGAGCTTGAAACAATAGAGTGGATACAATGAAGAAATTCTTGAGTTTGGGCCATGTCTATAACTATATCCTCTTAATAGAGAGTTTGGAAATGGTGATAATCTTCTTGCTTGATATCCTTGAATGTGGTTAGCCTCAACCTTCCTTCAAGGGATATCTCCTTGACACGCTTTCATAATTCAGGTGCTTTGGCTTATTTATGAAAGAAGGAGGTGTTTTGATCTCCTACTTGAAGCCACAAACTTTTAGTTTCTAGTCACCATAATTATTCCTTTTTCCTACTTGTTGCATATATTTTCTTTGTTAGATATTTTATTTTGTTAAAATTATGAAACTGCGGTAATATTCCACCTTGGAAAAAACATATGACAGAGATGATGATTGGATTTAATCCCTCTTTTCGAGAGGACCAAAATCGACTTAATTATCACCTCATTTGAACAAGCAAGAGTTGGTTTTTGAATTTAGGAACCCCCCTCATGTACAGTGGATTCGATTAGCCCTATACACATGTGCATATTAGATCAGGTCGGCCCTAAAGAAACTGGACCCATTGGAAGGCTATAAACACAAATGTCGTCTACCTCATTTGGACACAATGATGAGACACTCTTCTCTCTTGGTTTTTGGCTCACATAGGTCTGAGGCTCGTCCACAGAAGAATAGGTTTTCTCTGAGGTGTAATTGCAGGGTTCAAGGCTCGGATATATTATTTATGGTTTTGGGCCCCAGTCGTAGGCACAAAACTAAAAGTTTTCGACTCTAGTCGCTCCCTCCCCAACTCATGAGTGCGAATGGAGCCTTCTAGTTGCACGAATCCCCCTCTGTGGATGCGACCAAGAGGTTAAGGTTTTCACAGTCACATTAGACCCCAATTAGACACTTCTAGGCTCATCAGTGTGACCATAACACCAAATCGCACACATAGCTCTTCTTCAGTGCAACCAGAGTATCCCAGTCGCACACACAACACATCCTCCATGCGACCAAAAGATTAGGGTTTTTGCAGTCCAATTTTGACCCCCAGTCACACACTATCCTAGCTTGTGGGAGTGGCTGGGACCCTATAGTCACACAGATAATTCCTCCATGTGATCGAGGCCTAAAATATGAAGTTTTAATATTCTGAAGATTCCACTCAATGACCACAGGGTTTGGCAGTTGATTTTAGTTAGTGACAATTTAGTATAGTCTTTAGAATCAAATTTCAGAGTGTCTACATTATTGGGTTCATTTCATGAATATTGTAGTTATTTTTTTGGTTAGTTGCATAGATGAAGATATTGATCATTGTACTCTCTTTTGTAGAATAATTTGATGACAATCTTAGAATAAGAATTTTCAAGGGTTTTTCCCATAGTGGGTTTTTCCCTGGTCTCGGACCAATCTTGGTGTCTCTAATATGTGTGCATGCTTTTCTTCTAGTGTTAATTTATATTTCACTGCATTGATAATGGTGATATTGTTCTCCCTACACAGTTGCATATGTTGATGAATAATGATATAGAACTTAATAATGTTATGACGTTTTGGGGTGAACTTAATATGTTAATGAATAAATGCAATTATCAAAGAAAATAACAATATAGCCCTAAGAAAAATTAACATGGTATCAGAGGTGGGTTGGAGAAAAGTCACGAAGGTCACCCCCATGAAGAAACTTTTGATGGAAACAAGAAGAGGATGGTGGAGACCTAAAATAATTATAGGGTATAAAGGAACCCTAGGTATTTAGTGCACAAGGGTTTGATGGTTATGTTTTAAGAGAAACCCTGGTTTATAGCAAAGATTTGAGAAAAGAGTAATCAAGAAACCCTATTATGTTCAAATTCAAGATGTTCAAGCACTTATGACAGATTTGATGAAGCCCTAGATGAGATATTTTCTAGTAGGCATTGTGGTTGATTAAAGGTAACCTTGTTATGGATAGTGATGGCTCTTGAAGGTTGGTTCAAGAGGGAGAGTATCACCTGTCATTTAAGATAAGTATTTCTTGACTTATAATGCTCCTTTATATCTTTACTCCTGTTTATACTTATATATATTATTAGTATGATTATTGTTTTGATCATTACTTATACTTCATGCATGTATATTTGAGTATTTGGGTATTTCTAACCTCCTTGATGAGATGTGATAAGTGGATCCTTCTTGAGGATAATTTGAGATGCAGGAAAGAAAATCTAGATCTGGAAAAAGGTAAAGAGGCACCTAATGAAAATGTGACAAGAACTATAAGCTACCTATGAGAAGGTGTGCAAGTATTCGAATACGACAAGGTGTTCATGGTATACTACTAAAATGTTATGTTTCATTTGCAATATTGAATGGCAAGATTAGCCTTATGGTATGCTAAGAATGTCTCCTTCTTAAATGGCTCATGCATGCATATGGAAGCGATTTGGATCCATGGTTATTATGATGAAATGGTGCACTTGGTATTGAAAATTTTGATCATGATGATATTCTTGATTCTATGAGGCTACTTATTATAGATATGGGATATAGTGGTATACTTGATGTTTGGATAAAGCAATGTAAACTTTGAAATGGGAACAGAAACGAATACCTGCTTTTTTTAGGTAGCAAAAAATGGTTTGATTTTGAAAAGTGTTGATTCAGAATACTCTTAATTTTTTTTAGCATGTTTTTTACACATTAAATTTTCTTATGTACCAAGTATAGACATTATTTTTAAAAAGTTAGTGTTTTTATGTTGATTTTGAAAAGTTTTGATCCCAGCATCATCCCTTTTTTTAGAAGACTTATTTTTGACTTAAATTTTTCTAATCTATTAAATGCTAATAATTATTTTCACTTACATATTTTGTTTAAGTGTTTTTCAGGTATTTGTTTTCTTGTTTTTCTTTTAATTTTTTTTTTGTAGTAAGATATTTGATTTTTTGCATTGTCAAAAAAACAAAAAAGGTAAAAATTTTGAAGTGTCAATCTTCTATCTAATTATATATTGTTAAATAATATTTCATTGCACATGAAGTAATTGCCACTAAAAAAGCAAGAATTCTTAACAATTCACATTAAAAAAAAAACATTTTGAATATATGAATAATTGAAAATATACACATTTTGCGTCTTTTTTGCTAAAATTGACATGTCAAATAAACCATTTTTATAGGAAAAAAGTAATAAAGAAAGTATAAAAATTAGCCATTTTTGTTAATTTTATGTGAAAAGTTAATAATAATTACATTTTTTTCAAAACTTAAATGATTCACATAAAAATGAAGTGAAAATCACATTATACAAATATTAAACATATAATAACCACAATTGAATATTTATTTCTTCTCATAAAATGTCAGAGTAAAAAAATTACAAGTATAACTTATGAATAATTACAAAAAATGGGCTTCATTTGGAAGCTTAACATAATATTTAATCAAGGATATCATGTAACCCAAACTCTTCATCTTCAAGAGTATCATAATTTTCCTCTTCCACAATATTTTCATCATTGGCTTCAGTTTCATCATTTTCCTCTTCTGATGGATCTTTGATGTTTGTGAATGTCCCAATGTATGCCTTTCCAATCATTCCATCTAATGGTGGTTAAGGTTCTTTTGATTTTTTTGCCACACAAGATTCATTAAAATCCCCTTTTCGCAAACCAACTTCTTGCATTTCATATGGAAGAAATTGAAGAGCATTGCTTCTTTGATGAATAAATTTGCATTGTACTGGGTCTTTTTACATGGAAATGCAATATCTTCCTTTTTGTAAGAAACATGCTAGTGTTGTACCTAATCCTTAAGTACAAAAGAAAAAAATTAGTAATTTAGTATAAACACAAAAAATTAAAAAAGATAATAGTGAAATTCATTCTTATATAATAAAACTTGCCTAAGCCTGAAAATAAATCCAAAACCCAATCTCCTTCATTTGAACATAAATCTAAAAGATAGTTAATCAATGACAGTGGTTTTTGATATATGTTAACTATCTCTCCTTTTGCTTCTTTACCTTCATATGTTAGTTTTCTTACAACAACATCATGGACCAGTACTCGGCTATGATTCTTTCCATCTACTTGATTGAAAAGAATACTCTTGTAGCTATCATTCTTTGTCCAACTTTCAACATGAATGAACTCACAGTCACTTATAATTGGTTGATTTCCGCCACAAATAAGATTTGGCTTTTGCCTGTAACATGAAATAGTAAAAGGTCAATTAACTTGTACATAACTTATTTTTTTAACATTAATCAATAATACAATTTCAATGTCTTACCATGTAAGTTGCATCCTTGACTTTTCTTTTCCCTTGAAGCTTGATAATAACAACCCAAATTGTGTGTCTCAATGAAACGTCAAAAATCTCCACAGTGGTGATGTTGTGACTTCTAGAAATCCCGCAACCACTTTACTAAATGCTTGATAAGTATAAGGGTCACTATCATATTTAATGTTTGGGATATTGAAACCATGAGGAATATCTGCAATAACTAGGGAATAATCCCTTTTAGGTATGAGTTTTGCAATGTATTCACAATCACCTGATATTATTTGATATTGGATAGTGTGGCACCCATTCCAAATGAAGTGATTAATATTGGGATCAAGTTCAACATCATTAAGACATTGTTTTCTTATCCTTTCCATTTTTATCTTTTCAATAAAGCTTCTAAAACTATCTGGTGCTCCATTTGCATCTTTCTTCATCTTCAATAAAATAAACAAAAGAAATTTATAAGTTATAAATTGCAAATATTATACATATGAATATAAATGAATGTATTAATGAACATACATTTTTAAATGCAAGATAAAAATATTTTACAACTGATGTAGAACTTGAATCTGGGTAGTTGCGTAGAACATCATCCTAAATATCTTCATTCAACAATTTAACCATTTGTTCTTTTATTCTCATATAAACCTTGTGACTGAATAAATGAAGTAAAGAATGTTAATATAGTGTTATGTATAACAAATAATACCAACAACAATATATTATATTTAACAAAAAGTTATAATAAAAAAAAGTAAAAATAACAAACTTACTTTAGAAATTCCTCGGACATTTCATCCATTGATAATTCTCCTAACTTTACACGAGATAATATTGTTTTGACAAGCTTTTCATACTTCACTCCTTGCATTGATCTCCAAGGTGTGATAGTCATATCCTCTAGAAGGAGCTTCATTTCAGGACATGATTTACTGTTGGTACATATCAATGCTTTAGACCTTTTGAACTTCTGATTTTTGATGCCAACGTTCTCCCACAACTCAAAAATATGATCAATCAATTCCCATATCTCTCCAATTCTAAATTCCAACTGGAAAATGTTATCCATACTTCTAAATATTTCATAATTTACTCTGCCACCTTTTGAGCTTATTTTTTCTTCGATTTGATAACCAATTTCTATACAACATTCCTTCTGGAATGCATGATCAACCTTTAGCTTATCACCACCACATTTTTCTTCAAATTCACTATGAATAAATTTGACCCTTTGAATGAAAGTCATAGACATCCTATACTCATTATCTGAGTTATGATACCATGCCAATAAGTTTGCTTGTGTATCTGTTAAACCAGCATAAATGATACATTTCATTGTTTCAAAATGTGGGTTATTAGGATATTCCTCCATTAATTTCCTTTGATATTCTACAGAATGGTTGCCCCCAAGTACATAATATTTGTATTCAAAACATTTTGACTGGTCAAATGATTCTTTGTTAGGAACCTGACTTGGATCAACAAGAAAAACATAATCAACCACATGTGCAAAAGGGTTGTACCTCATCAATGTTTTCAAATTATGAACATGCAAGTGGTGTGGATTTCTAATTTGATATTTGAGATGTCCTTCATCTTGCTTATAGACTTGAATGACATTAACTTGGAATGACCGACCACCTTCAATTAAACTTGTCTGCGCCAATTGATGTCGAATGGCGTTTTGTTTTATTTTAATAACGCCATCCTCTAAATTAGCTCCTGGCGTAATTATTTCCCTACTTTCTTTGGAGTTTTCACTAGGCCCTTCACTGTTGTCCATGATTTTTTGAGAATGAACAATTTTTTGTTTCTTCCTCCTATTGCTTATGATATATTCTTGAACCGAAATAATCTCCTCATCATCAACTGTAAGGGAGACATTCTTGGGCATTCTTTTTATTTTTTATTTTTTTATGGCTCTTCTCCTTTCTAACATCAATTCTAATCTGATCCTCAGATATGGCAACACATTCTTCATCTTCAACTTCAACTTCAACTTCAACTTCAACTTCCTCATTTTGAAAAGTAACATGTTTGCCTTTACTAGATTGATCCCTTTGATACAATCTTGTAGCATCATGAAGTATTTGTTTTTGCTTCTTTCCCATATCTTCTGCTTCATTTTCATGGAAAATGAAGACTAAATTCATAATATCTCGCTCTATATAATAGATTCCCCCCAACATAATTGAAATGCCCTCAACAAAATCCTGTAAAACAAAATATAATATGTCAATATTAACTAAGTTATTAAAAATACAATGATACAATTTGAATAACGCAAAACATATAAGTGTAAATAGAAATATTTACGATCTTATGTGCAATATTTTGTACGGTTTATTTTCATATATTTGAAGAATCTTCCCTCGTGTTATACATCGACAATGTAAAATGATATCTATGTTTATCATATGACTTGGGCGGTTTTGATAGTATATAAATACTTTCAGTATTTGGAAGAATATATAGGTCTAATACTTTTCCCACAAGATGATAACTTTCAGCATCAAAATTCTTAATGGAATATAGATATAGTTGCAGAGATTCGTCTTCTACATCTTTAAGAAACCATGCATATTTTGAATGATTCACTTCTGTTGATTTCTTCCAATATGAAACCATCTTCTTTTCTTTTGTGGATGCATCTCCCACATTTTCAGTAATTTACTAAGGTGTAGTTCGTCCAACAATGTTTTTTGAAGGCCCGCCTGTAGCTTTAGATGATGCAAATGTTGACTTGTGTCCAGAAAGATTGACAGAAACCTTCCTTGATTCCATTTTCCTGCAAACTTACTAAATCACAAAACAAATATCTTACGTAAACAAAATAAAAAACCTTGTTTAAAAAAAAATTGATATTTTTATACATTTTTTCCCCGATAGAAACTCTAAAACAACTTCTTCTTTTTTTAAATGTCATCTACCCAACCCCCCTCAAAAGAAAAAAAAATTATAATTTAAAACAAGTTGTTTTAAAAAAAAAGTTATTTTTTTATATTATCTCCCCAACCCCATTAATTTGTTTATATGCTCAAAGGGTCGATTCTAAGAATTGACCCCTTACGCATATTAAAAAAAATAATTTTTTTTTATATGCCCAAGGGGCTAATTCTGAGAGTCGACCTCCTTGCCTTGGGCACCCTCGGGCTTAGGCGAATGCCACACCTTGGGTGTCCTCAGGCTCGGGCGGACGCCGCCCCATGGGCGCGTCCACCTGCAGCACAATGTCATGGGCACTATTTTGCGGGCGGACGTTGCCCCATGGGCACGTCTGCCCGCAACACAACACCCACGGCACCGTTGTAGGCGGACGCGCCCATGGGGCGGCGTCCGCTTGAGCCCAAGGGTGCCCAAAGGGCCACCCGAGCCCAGGGATACAGCTCCTCTGCCTGGGTTGGGCTAGACGCTGCCCCGTTGGTGCATCCACCCGCAACATGGCACCCACGATGCCCGTGCTGCGGGAGGATGCGCCCACAAGGCGACGTCCGCCCGAGCCCAGGCAAGGGGGCGATTCTGGGAATAGGCCTCCTGCAAGGCAGGGGGGCCGTCTCCATGGGCTTGGGCAGACGCACCCACTCGGGCTCAGGCGGATGCCGCCCCGTGGGCACGTCTGCCCGCAACACGACGACCTAGCCCAAGTGGGCGTGCCCACCAGCCCCATGGGCAAGCCCTGCTGTTTGCCCAAGGGGCCAGTGGGTACACCCACTTGGGCCAGATCAACCATGTGCTGCCCCGAGCGGGCCCACTGATAATGGGCATATTAAATTTTTTTTTTTTAGATACAAAAAAAAATAAAATTGTTTTCTACCTAAAATAATCAATATATAAAGCTGGTAAGTTTTTAATGGAAATAAATAGATTGACTTTAACTAATTTTAACAACTTACTAATTTCAAAATAATAGAAACAAAACTAACCTTTCAAAAGAGAGAATCTCCCGTTGACAATGTTGCTCTGCTAGAAAATCGTTCCAAGCTTTTAAACAAACCTCGAGAAATCTTGACGTCACATGTGGAATAGTGAAATTGACTTTTTTTATAAAGTGGAAATAACGGAATTGTTTACGGCGCGGTGAATGTGGGATAAAAAAAATTGATGAATATTATGAAAATAAAATTTATAATGTAGTCAAAGTTATATAATTTAATTAAAATTAGTTTAGTTTGAATACAATTATTAAGGGGAAAATGTATACGAAATTTAATTCAAAATTAAGGTCCATATTATGAGAATATTTTAATAACTAATTTTCAAATAAATCGTTTAAATAAAATTTGGAGGGACATACTTAAGCAAAACATTTCAGCGAAAATTTTTGGAGGGAAGTTTTGGAGGGAATTTCTCATTGTCTCGGCTATATATTGTCACTATGAGAGATCATTTGCATCATTCACCATTTCTTGTTTGAGTGTTATGGATTCCTCTAATAGTGAAGTTTCATTTTATGAAGCATCAAAATCTTTGTCACGTAACAACTCTATTCATATTGATGAATATAACGAGAGAAGTAGTGACAAAATTATTGGTGAATATTTTCAAATGAATAGAGAGTCTAAACATTAGGGGAATTTTGAGGTCTAAAATGGGCCTCCTAAGAAAAATGTACAACAAAAATAAACTTTATAACAACCAATAGGATTCAAGATGATGATGTCAACCATAAGGGATGATTCACCATTTTTTAAATAAAAAGGTACAAATATTAAAAAATAATAAAATAATAAAACTACTTTTTCAACTCGTATTTTCAATTTATCTCCCAAAATTTTTACTCAAATTTCGAGTGGGAGTACTCGTTGGATGAAAAATTTAATTCCTCATCCAAAGAGTACCCATGTTGCATACTTTCGATGAACTCTACTACACGAAAAATGAGAAATACATAAAAAACGTGATTGTAATCACGCTTTTTTATGTATTTCTCATTTTTCGTGTAGTAGGACCCATCGAAAGTATGCAACATGTGTACTCCTTGGATGAGGAATAAAATTCCGCATCCAACGAGTACTCCCGCTCGAAATTTGAGTAAAAACTTTGGGAGATAAGTTGAAAATATGAATTGAAAAAGTAGTTTTTTCATTTTTCCCTCTAAAATTTGATGATGTCATCAAATCTTATTTGATTTTTTCCATTATTATTTTATATTTTCCTTAGGAGGCCCATTTTAGACCTCAAAATTCCCCTAATGTGTCGACTTATTACTAATCCTATTGACTATGAGAGCAACAATGACGAATTAAAAGATGACGAATTTAAAAAAACTAGAAACTCACATTTTCCACTTACTCCTAATCCTAAGGATTTTGAGAGCAATAGTGATGATTGGCATGATCACAAATTTTCAGTGGATAGAGAGCCACAATTGCCACTTAGTCCTAATCCTAAGGATTATGAAAGTGTTGTAGCCATCAACAACCCCCTTTTTTTAGTATTAGCAATAACACTAATAAATGGGGACCCTTTCACAAAAAATTAAAAATTAGTATTTAAGTTTACTTTTGCTTTCAAAAATAAAATAAAATATCAAAATAGAGCTTGCTAAAACATGTAAATTACCTTCCCACACTTTAAGCGCATAAAACATCACAAATTGTGAGTTTCCTTATAAAAAACGCTACATGGCTATTAGACTTAAGAAAAACTTTATATCGGAAAGTCTCGAACATAAGAGAAGCTTTAATAAAATTGTTTTATCGCATCACAAAAAGGGTTATAGTGGGCATCCCTTATAGAAAGCACTCCTGAAAAGTGCGATCCACGAAAATGTGAGATCACAAAGCGTATCATTTCATAAGCCTCTCGCAAATCGCTTATCGCAGCAGCCCAACATAATAATGATTCTAAACAATTGTAAGTTCTGCGATATTGCGAAGCAAATCGCAAAATCACTTTTATCGCGGATTAAAGGGCTCAAAATTCTAGGATAGTATATTTCTGGTCTTCGATGCAAATTTATGAGCATTAAAGTGTAGCCTAATAGTCCATTAGTGTTCATTTATTTTAAAAACGATACGGATCAAGGTAAAAGGACATCTGACGCAAGTTGATATTATTTGATATGATTTAGAATTAAAGGCTTTCTCGTCACCTTATTGTTGTCTTTCTATTTCATTATTGCCTGTGTTTACTATCATCTCTGTTCTCTGCTTGCAAATTTCAGGAACAATATCCAGAACGTAAACTATGAAGAAATGGTAAAGAAAGGCAAGGCCCCCGCCTCTGAAAAGCTAGAAATGACTCCATTATTCACGGACACAACATGTAGTAGAGACGCAGGGATATCTACCTGGGAAGCTATGTATCAGTTGTTAGAAAAAAAGAAACCAAGGATTATGGAAGTTACAGCTACAGCCGATGAAAACAGCTCTTCTGAAGCATCCTTAACTGAGCTTGCATGCTCGTTTCTACACCGCATTGCTGCAAGGCCAAAGATACTCCCCTACACTGATATGGTGAAGTGGGTTATAGATCAAGCAGATATATCTGATAGAGAGTTCAATGCGTCCAGTCAGCAAGTCATGGGGTCATTTACCCCAAACAATTTGAGACGTATGTACCATTTTCTAGAACCCCAGGCAATCTACAACAAGTAATTTATGGAAAAGTTTGTCAAAGAAAACGAAGACTTAGAAGAATTCACAAGGCACTAGTCAAACAATGAAGAAAGGTTGAAAAAGGATAAAAATGGTATGTATTCGACTGGTTCTCTTTCGTCTCCTTACTGTTTTTCCGCTGCAATGTTATGTAGACTGTTTGGGAAACCAAACATCGACAAGCTTTCATCAGAATGGTTACCTTTGTTAGAAGCGGCTGTTAATGCCACTATAATGAATTGGGCCCAGATTTTATCGGATAATTTAGCCTCTACAATTGTAGCATACAAAAGTAAAAGAAGCTCTACTTCATGGATTTACCCTCCTTTCTTTTTGAGCGCCTATATCATGGATGCTATTTGTTTTGTTTCTGATTTTCCTATTATGGGATGGAAATGGACAGTACAAAATCCACTTCCCATTCAGATTTATCACAAATTATTTTGGGAATCCAATTTCATCCCACATTTCTTTAATATTTTTCATGGATTTATGCTCCATATTTATAAAATGATCTATAATCAAGCTATCCCAAGGTTTTCCCCAGAAGCTGAAGTAGACATTCTCCCTGTGGGAAGGTGGTTTGGGGAAGAATCATTCACTTATATCAGAGTGTTTGGCAGCATTGCTTCACCCCATGTGCTACCTTTTTACGTCCCTGACAAACTAATAGGCAGGGAAATAGCCTATCAGACCTGTAGTATGGGGGGAATGACCAAAACACTGAAAGAGTCCAAGAAGGCCATCTGGCCCCAATTTCCTGTAACATGCGGAGCTTTTGCATTATCTGACTTAGGTCATGCCTTTAAAGAAGTTGATAATATGTTATGTTTACAACTACCAAAGTTCCTCGGGAGGCAATATGATCCCTTTGGTGTTGTAAGTAACTTTTTGCAAGTGTTAAAATAAAAGTGTTTTCCAATGAAGAAGATCCCTTTGATGATGTATTTCTGCAGAAGAACACTTTCAAAGAGGTTCTACATATGGAACGAATTCGGTTTGACCAAGAAGGACTCCAAAAGTTTGACATTTATAGAAAACAGAGGTTATCAAAGGTCCCGTTGGACCAATTGTTCATCAAATCTCCAAGGGAAATTACTCCCAGTGTTAGCATAAGTGGAAATTCAAAACAGAAATCTGAATCCAGTGATCAGTCCAAGAGTGAACACAGTAGAAGTGAAGGATCAGTTAAATATACAACTCAATCTAAAGAGAAGCCTAGCCAGCAGGTTTTGTCCCCTAAACAAACTAAAACTCCCATCCATTTTACCAAGACAATTGTAGTGGATTTAGAGGGGGAATGGGAGAATTTTAATAGAGTAATCAACCTTGAAGAACAAAGCACAGAGCCGCTAACAAACTACAACAAGTCAGCTACTGGAATGGAAGTTGAAAGGACTATCAATACTCAGGAAACGGAGCATATTCCTGTTGCTCCGTCATCAGAAATTGTACTAAGGATAGAAGAAATTCCTCCTCTAGATGTATTTTATAGTCCTCAACATAAATCTGTCATCAGAAGGCAATGAAAGAAAAGAAAACTAGAGACTGTGTTCGCTCCAGAATTTGAACCTCTAGATGTTCTTTGGAAAGATCCCACGACAAACCCATCAGAAAATCTAACTAAGCTCTCTCAAATCACAGGAGCATATGCTTCTGCAAAAATTGATAAAGCAGCAGAGGTTCAGTTACTACTCAAAGATAAAGAGGACAGAATTTTGTTTTTGGAACAACAAATGCAACAAGTCACCATCAATCAAGAAGCAGAGACACAACTAGAAAAACTCCAGCAAGACTTCCATCAAATGCAATTAGATCATCAAAACAGTTTAGCCAATAAAGAAGAACTGTTACAAACTATGTTAGAACTGCATAAAGATGACCCCAGAATTGGGGAGTTTATCAAAGAAGCACTCGCTCTTAATTCTCAGCTCTTGCAACAGGAAGAATTATTCTGCCAGAAGATCTCGAAATGGAATTCCCATTGTGAAATAAGCGATAAGATTACAAATCAAGTCATGGATTCACGACTTGATTATGATTCAATTCTTAATAAAGTTTCAGACTTCTTAGATTGGCAGAAATCAAAAGAAGGGAAAAGAGCAGAATTTCCCAGAATTGATGAATCACATAAAGAGATATTATTTGCGAGATGGGATTTCCAGCTTAAAGAAGCAGAACAGGGAATTGGAGAGGCAGCAGAAGCAGTGAACAGTATCATTGAGTACATAAATGAAAATTTGTACACAGCGAATTTGATAACAGAGACTACCCCAGGCTTCCTTCCAAAAGCACAACATCTTCAAACAGAATGGAAACAAACATCCGAAGAAAAAGCAGAGATAATTAAACAGATAAACAGGTTAAACTGGGATATATACTGGCAGTATCTGGTAAAACCACACAGCCAATGCATGACTCTAAGTTTCCTCATAACTGCTGTCGAGAAAATGGAGCCAGCTCTCACCAATGCCATATTCACAGGACAGTTAAAAGCTGAAGTCAGCCAACCGACGCTCTTGAAACCAATGATGGATATTTGCAATCTAAAGGATTAGATGTTGAATTTTTCATAGATGCAGTTTAACTTTATTTTAGTTTATTTTTTCTTAAAATGAGGCAGGTAGTTTAAACCTCCTCATCTATTTTTGTAACATTTATTTTTAGATTTCATAGAGTAGTATTTAAACCCCTCTCATGCATTTAGAGAGGGGTCCAGAATTTTATCAAAAACAATTCTTCAGAACATGCACTTTTGCTCTTCTTGGAGGAAGTTTTGATGAAATATATGGAACGAGATTTTTCTTTACATGAATTTGATATCTGCTATTGAAATGCACTTTTGTACTCTTAGTAGATGTTGAGTGATTTGAAGATAAATCTATATCGTTGCAGCTCATGAGTAGGACGTATTATCAATGGTATTTCTATCTCTTAATACTTTTTACTTATGTGTCAAGTGATAAATTATTTTTAGTTATTGATATATGAAAGTCCGAATGTTTAGTTGTCATTATTGCACTTCTGTATAGTGATAACTTATTTTTATGCTGAATATATGAATAACTCTTATGCGATATATTTCTCATAATTGTTTCAACTAACTTTTTATACGAAACAATCATCTTTAATGGATTCTTTTCTCGTAGTAATTGAATGATCTTTATTATCAATTGCTCTTAGAAATTATTTTAGATCACATAAGTAAATCTATTCCCAAGACAGTTAGATTTAGATGTTTTCTTTAATTCCAATAGATTGCATTTGATAGTTGAAAGATAGATTAGATTTAGAATAAGCATTCACTCCATTAAAATCTTAAAAGAACAAAGAAAAACATCTTCCCATTAGTACATCCATCATAAATAGATTGGAAAACTAGTCCCATCATCCCCAGTCGGAGCCACTATTCCAAACGGAAAAGGAGCTTCTTTTAAGGTCCGGACTGGGTGGTTATCCCCCTTGTTGTAGACCTGATTTTTCGAGCCTTCAACATATTTGGCGCTAGAAGGAGGGCCTAAATGTGAATGGAAAGTAAATCTACATCTTCACACCATTCTAAAAGTAAAACTCCCTCACCATCTCCCTCAACTTCTGGTTCACATTCTGAATCTTCCATCACTCAACCAGAAGTTAAAAAAGAAAGCACACAGCAAATTACCGAAATCCCAAACGAGCCACATTTATCTCCTTCAGATTCCCCTGAAGTACAAACTTTAATTCACAAGTTACAGGGAATTTCTTTATCTCAAGAGGAATCTGAATTTTCCCAAGGTAGTGTTACTTCTTATCTGACCCTGAATAAATGACTGACTAGAGCACAAAGCGAAAAATTAGGAATCCCACCAGTTGAGTTTCCTTTACCGAGTCGTAAGAAAGCTAAGAAATCATCAACAGAATCTCAGGGTGAGATTTTATCATCATCTTCATCTAACATCTCATCCATATCATCACAAGTTCATTCATCCATCCCCCAACTCCAGATTGTGGTTCACACCGGTATAGGAGCAACATCCTCCTCTATCCAATCACCTTCAACTACTGCTACACCTCCTCCTACTCATACCCCAACGATGGCAGGAAACCCTCCACCAAGACCAATCCAGGAGCTGTGAGAATGCCTACGCCTTCAGCGCAATTACCAGCTAATCTTGAGAAATGGCTTCCCAAGTTCAATCCTGATAATGGCCTATCAGTCGAAGAGCACATAAATAATTTCATGCTGTTTTTTAATTTAAATGGAGTAACAAAAGAGAATGCGGTTGTACGATTATTTCCTTATACCTTAAAAGGAATAGCAGGATCATGGTATTTTTCATTACCATTAGGCTCCATTAATAACTGGGATACTTTTCAAGATCGATTATTGACAAAATTTGGAGATGACCGATCTACAGCAACATTGATAAATGACCTCTCCAATTTGAAAGTTGAACCAAGAGAACCAATTAAGGATTTCAATTCTCGCTTCAACAAATTATTAAACAAAATACCAGAAACATCGAGGCCCGACAATGAAGTCCAAAATGAATGGTATATTTATGCTTTGCCTTTAAATAGAACCATTTTTTTAGATAGGGCTGCCAAGCCAACATTAGCTGAAAATATGAAAGAAGAAATAGTTGTAGAAAAACATATCTTAGTCGTAGAAAATAAAAACGCTATAGATGAACGAAAGTCTAAAAAATTTTCTTCTAGAGATGATCCTAAGAAAAAACAGCCAAAAGACCCATTTGACTTAGAAGGGTTACAAAAAGTTTTGAAAACCATGTCCAATGAAATGGTTGATATTAAGAAACAAGTAGCAGAAACCTCTTCTAAGAAATATTTTAGACCCTTCAGGAGAAATCCTTCAAACGATTCAAAACCTCCAAATGATATAACAAATGCAGAATCAGAAGAAGAAAAGGAAGAAGAAATTTCCAATGAAGAACAAATCGATGATGATGAAGTCATGGAATTACAAGGTATGTGGGACTTCAGTCTTCCAGAAGAAGAAGATCAAGATGTATTACCTGTTACTACAAGAAGTAGAAATCAACTTGATCCTCCACAACCCAATTCTAAACAAAAAAAGCCAAGCCCAAATTCCAAGGACAAAATCGCAGTTAGGAAATCCTCATCAAGGGCTACTCAGACAAACCCATTTCAACTTGATTCAACAACTCCATCTAAAACGCTTATCATCTCTGATGAAATGGAATTTAACATTGTTGAAGACATGAAGAAAACTAGGGCCAATATTACTTTTCATGAGCTCAGTAAATTAAAGCATCAACAGAAATTGCTCTTGAAAGAGCTGCATGTAGTACCTATCAAGCCTCTACCTCCAGTTGTAATTTCACAAGCTACTAACGAAATGGGAAGACCTCTGATTGGCATGACAGATAAAGTTGATCCAGATGACATTGCTTTAATTGGAGGAAGGTCAAAATCTCATACTCCGCCACTTCTCCTCACTTTTGAAGTTTTCAATAAAAATTTGCATAACTGTCTGGTAGATTCAGGTGCTTCATCTAATATTTTGCCTAAAGTAGTTTGTGCAAAGTTAAATATCTAACCTCAAAAATCTGCAGTATGCATAGTACAGTTGGATCGGTCTCAAGTCGAATTTATCGGTGAACTTAATCAAGTAACCATAATACTTTCATCAAACCATAAGGTATGTCAAGTTATTGATATACTTGTCGCAGACATTCCTGAATTCTATGGGCTAATCCTTAGCAGGGATTGGTCAGAGAAGCTTCACGGTTACTTTGCAACCGACTGGTCTCATATATGGCTTCCTTACAACGGTAAACCAAACCAGATAAAGGTTGAACAAGAAAAACACCAAAAGTATATAGTGATAGAGTTAGAAGGAGAAAACGAGCCTGTAGCATATAGCAGCAATATAATTGGAAATTATTTTGTTGATTCGTTCTTATGAAATTTCAATGCTCATACTTCACCTTTTTTAGAAAATTCTGTTTTATCCCAGATAGAAAATTTCTCTAAAACAGATAGTTCGAGGTGCATTAATTTTGAAGATAGTACTATAAATAAAACTTTGTTTTGAAATTTTTTTTGATGGTTCTAAGTCTACTGATGGAGCAGGAGCAGGTTGTATATTAGTCAATCCAAAAGGAGAGAAAACCATGCTAACATGTAGACTCGAGTTCGATTGCACGAACAATACTGCTGAATATGAAGCGTTAGTTCAAGGGTTATACAAAGCAATTGAGCTTGATATTAAATATCTGCAAGTCTTTGGAGATTCTGAGATTGTTATCAAACAGGTAAGAAATACTATACATTGCCTGTCAGGACACTTGAAGCACTATCAATCGTTAGTTCAAGACCTGACTTCAGACTTTATAGCATTCAATATTTCACCCATTCCCAGAATCCAAAATGCTAGTGCTGATCTCCTCGCTAATGTAGCTTCCAAACTCATTCCAACAGAAGACTATAGTCCGAGAAGATTCTCAGTTGAATTGATCTTTAGACCCTCTATCCCAGATAACATTACCATTTGGAGAGTTTTCAACAATGACCCTGATATCGTAAGCTTTCTGACTTCAAAAGAATCTTACAATAATCAGATAATTGATGAAGACCAGCATGACAAACAGCTGAAACAAGGAAACAAAAATAACGCTATACCCAAATCCGTAGTTAAGCTGGAAGACCTATATGATTTAAAGGATAGATTTAAACGATCCACCAATTCAAAACTCCAGATTTCAACTCTGAGATATGAATTAGTAAATCTGGGGACTGATATAAAACCACATAATATCAACCTAGGTCTTGGTCTAACACATGAGGAAAAATTAGCTTTCATTCGACTGTTAAAAAAATAAAAAAATGTCTTTTCCTGGAATTACGATGATCTCAAGACTCATGAAATTTCAATTATATAGCATACAATTCCGATGATCTATGATGAAAATCCAGTCCAACAGAAATTGAGGAAAATCCATCCCAATTTGGAAAACCAGATTAAGTCTGAGTTGAAAAAATTACTTAAAGCCAAGATTATTTTTCCTGTTAGGCATTCTAGATGGCTTTCCAACATGGTGCCAGTCAGAAAGAGAAATGGAGAAATCCGGATTTGTATTGATTTTCAAAATATCAATAAGGCCTGCCAAAAGGATAACTTTCCGCTACCCCCTAAGGAACAAATCCTACAATCGGTTGCAGGGTCTGAGCTAGTGTCCTTTTTAGATGGCTTCTCGGGTTATAATCAAATCTTAGTTCACCCAAAATATCAATTGAAGACTACATTTAGAACAAAATGGAGCACCTATGCATATCAAAAGATGCCATTTGGGTTTATTAATGCCGGTGCCACGTTTCAAAGGGCCATGGATATCGCATTTAAAGGATTAGTAAATAGGTCAGTGGTGATTTACTTAGATGACATAACAGTGTATTCTAAAAAATGTAGTAGTCGCCTCAGAGACTTAAAATAGATTCTCCAATGATGTCAAAAATATGGGATCTCACTCAATCCAAAAAAATCTTTTTTTTCGCATTAAGTGAAGGGAAGCTTCTTGGATTTATAGTCTCTAAATCTGGAATCCATATCGATCTAAATAGGATTAAACAAATTTATGAGATATCCCTACCCCATACCAAAAAATAAATGCAATCATTCCTTGGTCAACTCAATTTTATTAAAATATTTTTCCCAGACTTCTCAAGAATCATCTCACCTCTCCAAGCCATGATAAAGAAAAATTCTCTCTTCAAATGGGGTCAGGCAGAACATGAAGCATTTGACTTGATTAAGCAAGCGATTATAAATGCCCCATCTTTAGCAAATCCAAACTTTTCCGATCCTTTCACTTTGTATACATTTGCCTATGAGAAATCGTATGCTGCAATACTCACACTAGCCAATCAAGATAAAGCTGAAGCCCCAATTGCCTTCTTCAGTTCAAATTTGCAAGGAGCTAAATTAAATTACTCCGACGTTGAGAAACATGCTTATGCTATATTCAAAGCAATCAAACACTTTAGGCTTTTCCTTCTCAAGACTCATATGAAAATAATAGTACCATTTCCAGCGGTAAGAAATCTTCTGGTACAAAGTGATGTAGGCAAAAAGAGGGCAAATTGGGTCACATCCCTGCAAGAATATGATGCTGAAATTAAACCTGCAAACATTGTAAAAGGTCAAGGTTTTTGCAGGATGTTGGTTGGAGCGTCGCACTTGTCAGAAACACAGTCTCCAGACAATGAGGTACAAACATATGAGGTAAACCTAAACAACTCTGAATCAAGGTATGCAGATATCATGTTTTACTTAAAAAATGGATATGCTCCTCCACATTTGAATCATACAAAGAAAAGAGCCTTGAGGCTAAAAGCTAAACAATATCAAATTGTAAATGATGTACTCTTTAGAATGAATTATGATTCTATTCTCCTTAGATCCCTTGAGAAATATGAAGCAGAAAAAGTATTGCAGGAACTTCATGACGGACCAGCAGGCGGACACTACGCAGGAGATGCAATAGCTCAAAAAATCCTACGTGCAGGTTACTACTGGCTAATGTTATTCAAGGATGCACATAACTATGTAAGGAAATTTCAGATTTGCCAGATTGCTGCCGGAAGACAAAAGAAACCATCATTGCCATTACAACCAGTCAACATTGATCAACCATTTGAACAATGGGGATGAGATATAATAGGTGAGATTGTTCCTCATTCTTCTAAACAGCATAAGTATATCCTTACAGCTACCGAATATTTTACTGAGTGGGTAGAAGCAGTTCCACTAACGGCAGCCAACTCTGAAAGTATCATCGAATTTATAGATCAATTATAATTACCTGGTTTGGCTTACCTTCTGCTTTAATGTTTGATAATGCATCATATTTCTCAAGCAATACTATGACTGAATTTGCGCTCAAAAGAGGTTTTAAGCTTAAATATTCTGCTAATTATTATCCGCAAGGAAATGGACTAGCTAAATCAACAAACAAAAACCTTATCAGGATCATTAAACGGACTATTGATCAAAATCATAGAAACTAGCATAATTCTTTAATGTATGCTCTTTGGGCAGATCAAATAACCAAGAAATTTTCTATTGGCACTTCTCCTTTTAATTTAGTTTATGGGAAAAAAGTGATCCTCCCAACAAATCTAGCTATTCCTTCTTTAGCCTTAGTTCAATTCATTAAAGAAACCCCTTATTCATCTTTGCAATTTAGACAATTTCAGATCCTTAAACTTGAAGAAGAATGGGAAAAAGCTAGAATTATCCATGCGCATCATCAACAATTAGTAAAAGCTTCTTTTGATTCAAACTTGGCCTCTAGAAAATATTTTCAGCTTGGAGAATTAGTATTAAAATGGGATAAAGCTCTTGAAGATAAAGGCAAGCACATTAAATTCCAGCGGATGTGGCTTGGACCATTTCAGATTGTCGAAAACATCGGTCCATCAACTTTCATGTTACAAGATTTAGCAGGGAAAAGAGAGTCTTTACCTGTTAATGGACAGATCCTTAAAAAATATTTCCCATAGAAGATAATCTCTTCTATTTCCTATAGATTATTGTTTCTGTTTTTAGTTTTTATTTGGTAAATAAGACATGTTGAGAATACTTACT
Source organism: Pinus albicaulis (assembly GCA_034641835.2). Lineage (NCBI taxonomy): Eukaryota > Viridiplantae > Streptophyta > Pinopsida > Pinales > Pinaceae > Pinus > Pinus albicaulis. Next base: position 662,983,471 of record CM076578.1, on the reverse strand, counting down.
TTTGGTTTTTACTAAAAGAATAGTGTCTGAAATCAATTTTGTTTTTTCACTTGTATAAGTAGATATGGTTAGGAAAATTAATCTTTATTTTTCAAACATAGGGTTAAGTGCTATTATTCTGAAAATTCAAAATTGGTCTTTTGTTTCAACTATACAAGTTTTGGTTAGAATCAACTTTCAAGAAGAAGTTTTCCTCATATCAGTCATAAAAGGTATCAATAACAAAACAAAAGATTCTCCACAGAAAAGCTATTCTTTAAAACTCTTTAATTGTCGTCCTAAAGAATTCTTAAGGAACTAATGAATTCCTCCCCACTTTAGGAAACTGTGAGATTCAAAGAGTAATCCTGCTATGCACTTCAAACTTAAAGAATAAGAGGTCTCATCAAGAGCTTGCTTATCATGATCATAAAGATTATAACTAACTGACATTACTATATTGCATACCAAAACAGGGTAATGGCTTGAGATTGTTTCAATCAAAAGACAAGGGGTCTCATCACAAGCCAGCTTGTTCAGTTAAGTTATAAATCAAGTGAATGGCACTGTCAATTTTGGCTACCAAACCAAGACATTGTTCTTTAAGAATTGAAATAGTATAAAATAAAACAAACAATAAGTGTATATAAGGATTTATCTTTGAAAATTGCATACTTCTCAAAGTGGGACAGAGGATCATTATTGGATAACAGGTAACTCTATCGAGGCTATGGACGCCTGCTGGTAGCAGAGGCTCTACCTACATCAAATGAGTACACATAAACTGATCTATGGAAATGTTCTTTTTTTTTTATCTTTACAAACCAAGTAATGAATTATATGAGTAAAATGACTAATTTTAAGGAGAAAATAATCAGAAAAAAAGATAGTTAGACCAAAATTTTATTGTTAATAAATATCACTATTTACCTTATGTTTCTACAATAAAGTTTCATTTTCAAAACCATTTCTATTTTTAGAAGTTTTTAGAAAATTCAAAAAACCATCAGAGATAACTGGTTCTTTCGAGTGGATCGCCAATTGTTGTAGCCATCAACAACCCCCTTTTTTTTAGTATTAGCAATAACACTAATAAATGGGGACCCTTTCACAAAAAATTAAAAATCAGTATTTAAGTTTACTTTTGTTTTCAAAAATAAAGTAAAATATCAAAATAGAACTTGCTAAAACATGTAAATTAACTTCCCACACTTTAAGCACATAAAACATCACAAATTGTGAGTTTCCTTATAAAAAAGGCTATATGGATATTAGACTTGAGAAAAACTTTATATCGAAAAGTCTCTAACATAAGAGAAGCTTTAATAAAATTGTTTTATCGCATAGTAAAAAGGGTTATAGTGGGCATCCCTTATAGAAAGCACTCCTGAAAAGTGCGATCCGTGAAAATGCGAGATCACAAAGCGTATCATTTCATAAGCCTCTCGCAAATCGCTTATTGCGACAGCCCAACATAATAATGATTCTAAACAATTGTAAGTTTTGCGATATTGCGATCTACGATATTGCGAAGCAAATCGCAAAATCACTTTTATCGCAAATTAAAGGGCTCACAATTCTAGGATAGTATTTTTCCAGTGTTCGATGCAAAGTTATGAGCATTAAAGTGTAGCCTAACAGTCCATTAGTGTTCATTTATTTTAAAAACGATACGGATCAAGGTAAAAGGACATCCGACGCAAGTTGATATTATTTGATATGATTAAGAATTAAAGGCTCTCTCGTCACCTTATTGTTGTCTTTCTATTTCATTATTGCCTGTGTTTACTGTCATCTCTGTTCTCCGCTTGCAACTTTCAGGAACAATATGCAGAACGTAAACTACGAAGAAATGGTAAAGAAAGGCAAGGCCCCCGCGTCTGAAAAGCCAGAAATGACTCCATTATTCACAGACACCGCATGTAGTAGAGACGCAAGGATATCTACCTGGGAATCTATGTATCAGTTGTTAGAAAACGAGAAAACAAGGATTATGGAAGTTACAACTACAGCCGATGGAAACAACTCTTCTGAAACATCCTTAACTGAGCTTGCATGCTTGTTTTGGCATTGCATTGTTGCAAGGCCAAAGATACTCCCCTACACTGATATGGTGAAGTGGGTTATAGATCAAGCAGATATATATGATAGAGAGTTCAAGACGGCTAGTCAGCAAGTCATGGGGTCATTTACCCAAACAATTTGAGACGCATGTACCATTTTCCAGAACCCCAAGCAATCTACAACAAGCAATTTGTGGAAAAATTCGTTAAAGAAAACGAAGAATTAGAAGAATTCACAAGGCACTGGTCAAACAATGAAGAAAGCTTGAAAAAGGATAAAAATGGTATGTATTCTACTAGTTCTCTTTCGTCTCCTTACTGTTTTTCTGCTGCAATGTTATGTAGACTGTTTGGGAAACCAAACATCGACAAGTTTTCATCAGAATGGTTACCTTTGTTAGATGCAGCTGTTAATGCCACCATAATGAATTGGGCCCATATTTTATCAGATAATTTAGCCTCTGCAATTGTAGCATACAGAAGTAAAAGAAGCTCTACTTTAAGGATTTACCCTCCTTTCTTTTTGAGCACCTATATCATGGATGATATTTGTTTTGTTTCTGATTTTCCTATTATGGGATGGAAATGGACAGTACAAAATCCACTTCCCATTCAGATTTATCACAAAGTATTGTGGGAATCCAATTTCATCCCACATTTCTTTAAGATTTTTCATGGATTTATGCTCCCTATTTATAAAATGATCTATAATCAAGCTATCCCAAGGTTTTCCCCAGAAGCTGAAGTAGACATTATCCCTGTGGAAAGGTGGTTTGGGGAAGAATCATTCACTTATATCAGAGTGTTTGGCAGCATTGCTTCACCCCATGTGCCACCTTTTTATGTCCCTGACAAACTAATGGGCAGGGAAATAGCCTATCAGACCTGTAGTATGGGGGGAATGACCAAAACACTGAAAGAGTCCAAGAAGGCCATCTGGCCCCAATTTCCTGTAACATGCGGAGCTTTTGCATTATCTGACTTAGGTCATGCCTTTAAAGAAGTTGATAATATGTTATGTTTACAACTACCATAGTTCCCCGGGAGGCAATATGATCCCTTTGGTGTTGTAAGTAACTTTATTGCAAGTGTTAAAATAAAAGTGTTTTCCAATGAAGAAGATCCCTTTGATGGTGTCTTTCTATAGAAGAACACTTTGAAAGAGGTTCTACATATGGCACGAATTCAATTTGACTAAGAAAGACTCCAAAAGTTTGATATTTACAGAAAACAGAGGTTATCAAAGGTCCCGTTGGACCAATTGTTCATCAAATCTCCATGGGAAATTACTCCCAGTGTTAGCATAAGTGGAAATTCAAAACATAAATCTAAATCTACTGATCAGTCCAAGAGTGAACACAGCAGAAGTGAAGGATCAGTTAAAGATACAGCTCAATCTAAAGAGAAGCCTGGCCAACAAGATTTGTCCTCTAAACAAACTAAAACTCCCATCCATTTTACCAAGACAATTGTAGTGGATTTAGAGGGGTAATGGGAGAATTTTAATAGAGTAATCAACCCTGAAGAACAAAGCACAGAGCCGCTAACAAACTAAAACAAGTCAGCTACTGGAATGGAAGTTGAAAGGACTATCAATACTCAGGAAACGAAGAATATTCCTGTTGCTCCGTCATCAGAAATTGTTATAAGGATAGAAGAAATTCCTTCTCTAGATGTATTTTATAGTCCTCAACATAAATCTGTCATCAGAAGGCAACGAAAGAAAAGAAAACTAGAGACTGTGCTCGCTCCAGAAGTTGAACCTCTAGATGTTCTTTGGAAAGATCTCGCAACAGACCCATCAGAAAATATAACTAAGCTCTCTCAAATCACAGGAGCATATGCTTCTACAGCAATTGATAAAGCAGCAGAGTTTCAGTTACTACTCAGAGATAAAGAGGACAAAATTTTGTTTTTGGAACATCAAATACAACAAGTCACCATCAATCAAGAAGCAGAGACACAACTAGCAAAACTCTAGCAAGACTTCCATCAGATGCAATTAGATCATCAAAACAGTTTAGCCAATAAAGAAGAACAGTTACAATCTATGTTGGAACTGCATAAAGATGACCCCAAAATTGGGGAGTTTATCAAAGAAGCACTCGCTCTTAATTATTAGCTCTTACAACAGGAAGAATTATTCTACCAGAAGATCTCGCAATGGAATTCCAATTGTGAAATAAGCGATAAGATTAAAAATCAAGTCATGGATTCACGACTTGATTATGATTCAATTCTTAAGAAAGTTTCAAACTTCTTAGATTGGCAGAAATCAGAAGAAGGGAAAAGAGCAGAATTTCCCAGAATTGATGAATCGCATAAAGAGATATTATTTGCGAGATGGGATTTCTAGCTTAAAGAAGTAGAACAGGAAATTGGAGAGGTAGCAGAAGCAGTGAACAATATCATTGAGTGCATAAATGAAAATCTGTACACAACCAATTTGATAACAGATACTACCCCAGGCTTCCTTCCAAAGGCACAACAGCTTCAAATAGAATGGAAACAAACAACCGTAGAAAAAGCATAGATAATTAAACAGATAAACAGGTTAAACTGGGATATATACTCGTGGTATCTGGTAAAACCACACAGGTAATGCATGAATCTGAGTTGCCTCATAACCGCTGCCGAGAAAATGGTGCCAGCTCTCACCAATGCCTTATTCACAGGACAGTTAAAAGCTGAAGTCAGCCAACCGATGCTCTTGAAACCAATTATGGATATTTGCAATCTAAAGGATCAGATGCTGAATTTATCATAGATACAATTTAACTTTATTTTAGTTTATTTTTGCTTAAAATGAGGCAGGTGGTTTAAACCTCCTCATCTATTTTTGTATTATATTTATTTTTATATTTCATAGAGTAGTATTTAAACCCCTCTCATGCATTTAGAGAGGGGTCCATAATTTTATCAAAAACAATTCTTCAGAACATGCACTTTTGCTCTTCCTAGAGGATGTTTTGATGAAATATATGGAACAAGATTTTTCTTGACATGAATTTGATATCTACTACTAAAATTCACTTTTGTACTCTTAGTATATGTTGAGTGATTTGAAGATAAATCCATATCGCTGCAGCTCATGAGTAGGACATATTATCAATGGTATTTCTATCTCTTAATACTTTTTACTTATGTGTCAAGTGATAAATTATTTTTAGTTATTGATATATGAAAGTCTGAATGTTTAGTTGTCATTATTGCACTTTTGTATGGTGATAACTTATTTTTATGCTGAATATATGAATAACTCTTATGCGATATATTTCTCATAATTGTTTCGGCTAACCTTTTATACGAAACAATCATCTTTAATGGATTCTTTTCTCGTAGTAATTGAATGATCTTTATTATCAATTGCTATTAGAAATTATTTTAGATCGCATAAGTAAAGCTATTCCTGGGACAGTTAGATTTAGATGTTTTCTTTAATTTCAATAGATTGCATTTGATAGTTGAAAGATAGATTAGATTTAGAATAAGCATTCACTCCATTAAAATCTTAAAAGAACAAAGAAAAACATCTTCCCGTTAGTACATCCATCATAAATAGATTGGGAAAATGGTCCCATCATCCCTAGTCGGAGCCACTATTCCAAACGGAAAAGGAGTTTCTTTTAAGGTCCGGACCGGGTGGTTATCCCCCTTGTTGTAGACCCGATTTTTCGAGGCTTCAACAAAAATAAATAGTGATGAATGGTTGGATGAAAAATTTTCAGTGGATAGAGAGTCACAGTTGCCATTTAGACATAATCCTAAAGATTATGAGAGCAATAGTGATGAATGACAGGATTAAAAATTTTCAGTAGATAGAGAGTCACATTTGCCACTTACTCCTAATCCTAAGGATTATGAGAGAAATAGTGATGAATGGCAGGATGAAAAAAGTTCAATAAATAAAGTGTTGCATTTTATAGTTACTCCTAACCCTATGGACTTTGAGAGCAACAGTGATGAAGAGAAGGAAGAAGAAAATCCAATAAATCGAGAGTCTCAATTTCCACTTACTCCTAATCATATGGACTATGGGAGAAATAGTGACAAAGGTCGGGATGAAAAATTTCTAATAAATCAAGAGTCACAATTTCCACATAGTCCTAATCCTATGAACATTGAGGGCAGTAGTGATGAAGGGAAAGATAAATATGGTGAAGAATATCGTCCAATTCAGTATTTCAAAACCACAGATGATGGTATTGAAAATTTTTCATGTCGCTGGAGATGGTAATGAATATTTTTCAAACAATGATGGTGGTGAATTTCCTAACTATATTGAAATTATCATAGTAAGAATATTATTCCTCCTAATGATCATGGAAATTCTTGTTCAGAGAATGATGAAATGATAGAGATGTTTCCAGCAAATATTGTTTCTAAGAGTAGGAGTAGACCTTTTCGTAGCAATCCAAAATGTTCTAGTTATACAAGGGGTGCATGCAATCTATAATGGTAGGTTATGATTATCATATTGGGTCTTTATTGCTCTATAGAAAGGCTTTCTAAATGATTCATTCAATTTGCAATTTTCAACTATCAAGAATCCAAGATAATTTGGAAAATGATCCTACATATTATTTAGAAGTTCGTCATAAACGAGAGTTTGGGCCACTAGCAAACACTGCAATGTCATGGTTGCAAGACTTCTTTTCAAAACATGGAGAGTGTATGCCAAATAAAGATACAATGCATATTCCAGATAATTTCTCAAGATGAGAAATCTACAAATTATACAAGGAATATGCGGAAGGTGTTGAAGGCAATGGTCATTTTATTACATATTAATATTTAGTGCAGATATGGAGGAGAGAATTAAACAATTTTTGTATCCCTAAGAAGACAAGAATGGGGGTTTGCAGTACATGTGCTTATCTAAAATAAAAAAGGGATAAATCTCAAGGAGCAGAAAGAGGTAAGCATTCATAACATTATATTTTTAAATTGTATAGTGATCAACTATGAAAATGCATTTATTAATACATTTATTTTATGTTATGTGTAGATTCCATTGTTAAAGCCCTTCAAGAGCATCGCAAACAACAGACAAGTGAAAGGAAAAAGTTGTACAAGCATCAAAAGAAGTGTTATGATAATCCAAATAAATATTTGGGTTTGATAATTGATGGTGTGGACTAGAAGAAAGCACTTCTACCACATTTTGTTCGCACACCAAAAAAATTGCAAGAGGAAAATTTTATCCAGTTTCATTTGGTCGATTGTATGGTATTCAATGGGAAAATGTCGCCAAGAGTTTACTTCACAGCTCCAACTATTCATAATGATGGAAATATGACAATAACCATAATTCATGATGTGCTTTCTCATTGGGGTGGTAATATTCCTGAAATTTTGTATCTACAATTAGACAACACTTGTCATGAAAACAAAAATTAGATTGTTTTTGGATATCTAAACATTCTTGTTGAATTGAAAATTTTTCATAAGGTAAATGTTTAGTCCCTATATTAATAGTGTAGTCCCTTATTATGTTAGTGTAGCCCCCCTTATTGTTATTGTTGTACCCCTGTAACCCCCATATTGTTATTATTGTGCCTTTACATTATTATTGTTAGGTCGGCTAGGATTACATTGTGGCCCCACTAGGATTACATTGTGGCCCCATGGACTCCTATATATAGAAAGGAGGTTTTGTCATTTGTATCATCCAATAATTGTTCGTTCATGTAATGTATTGGAGGTTTCCCCCTCAAAGTGGCTTATTTATAAGGCATTGATATCTCTTCTCTTCTATTTTTGGAGCTATTTTCACAACATTTGGTATCAGAGCTTTGGATTCTAGGGTTTCGCTGCTCCAAACAGGTCATCGTGGCATTTTCACTATAACTTTTTTTCTACGAAGTTTCAGAAGCTGAAATTTTTAGAGTGCAACGCCGAAATCCTGAGGAAAATCGTCGCAAAATTTTAGAGCTTGGTTCACAATATTTTTGGAGATATGATCTCTGGAAGTTAGGGCATTTTGCAGGCTCCTGAATTTCACTTAAAAAGGTCATCGCCGAATTTTCACTATAAATTTTTTTCTATGAAGGTTCAAAAGCGAAAATATTTAGAGCACTGAGCTGAAATCCTAAGGAATGTCGTCACAAAATTTCATAGCTTGGTTCGCAATATTTTCATAGATATGATCTGTGGAAGTCAGGGCTTTTTCAGGCTCCCAAATTTCATCTCAAAGAGGTGATTGTGGGAAAATATTCATAACTCTCTCTCTGAGCATCGGATTGGAATTCTGTAAGAAGTGACTGGAAGTACACAAACTGTAGTTTTCTTTCTATCAATTTCAACACTGAAGGAGGAAATAGTGACACGTGGCAAGTCGTACAAGTTCGCTCTACTGAACCAGTCCATAATTAGGTCATCGTAGGAGATTGGGCACAACTTTGACTTCAATAATCCAAATCAGATCAGACCCGTGGCATTCAAAATAAGATTCAGTGGGCTACTTCAGGACAAAATTTTAGTTATTGAGGATCTGAAATCACATAGATAATTTAGTTTAAATATCGAGCTTCTCAAAAGCAAGAAAAAAGTGTGTATTTGGTTTTTAAAATTGCATAACGTTTGTTTGAAAAAGAAGTTTGAAGTGATTTAAAGGGCATATTTTAGAATTTTTATCAGTATTGGGTTCTATAATGCCTCCAAAAAATAATTCCATACCCATTAAGCCCTCAAAAATCTATACTATGATGCATGAAGAGGAAGAATTGCAGTATGAGATATCAAAATTACGGTACCTAGTGCAACAAATTTCGATCTTACGAAGAGCAACCAAAGATGACATATATGGTTTAAAAGCAGAAATGGAGGCTAAGTTGGATGGTTTGAAGAATCAAATAATAGCTAATATGGATGATAAATTAGTGGAATATCACATCGAGCATCAACAACAAGTTCTCCAACTCTCAAAGGATAACCTAACTTTAGTGCAGAACCTAATGAAACAACAGGAAGATCAACATCACATCGAAATAAGTTCTGAAGCAGTCACAGAAACAAGAACTCGACAAGTACGATAAATTTTAGAGTATCTCAACAAGTGGAAGAACTTTCCTGTAGAAGATTCCACATGGGAGGATGAGAATTTTATATAGAAGCATCAAGAAATAATTAAGCATTGAGGACAACACTTATTTGAAGGAGAGGGGCATGTTAAGTCCCTATAATAATAGTGTAGTCCCTTATTATGTTAGTATAGCCCCCCTTATTGTTATTTTGTACCCCTGTAACCCCCATATTGTTATTATTTTTCCCTTACATTATTATTGTTAGGTCGGCTATGATTACATTGTGGCCCCATGGACTCCTATATATAGAAAGGAGGTTTTGTCATTTGTATCATCCAAGAATTGTTCATTCATGTAATGTATTGGAGGTTGTCCCCTCGAAGTGGCTTATTTCTAAGGCATTGATATCTCTTCTCTTCTATTTTTAGAGCTGGTTTCACAACAGTAAAGGTTGGTTTCCTTCTTGTTGGGCACACTCATGACCATATTGATTAGATGTTCAGTCGTTTTTTAGTAACATTGAGGAGGAAGAATGTTGGGAGCTTGCCATCATTAATTTAATGTATTAAGAAATCATATATGCCAGAGCCTATTTTTCATGTGTTAGAAGAAACTGTTGACATGCAAAGGCTTATTCTCGGATCGCATGGTCAAGAGAAATACATTGAACAACTTAATGACATTAGCTTCCAACATCAATTTCATATCAAACAAATTGATGGGAAAACACTTATATGGGGCAAGAAGTATTCAACAACTGCAGAATGGGTGCCAGCATCAGGTTTGGAATTTTTGAAGTTTGTTTCATATCATCCAATATTTGTGTCAAATATTTTTTTATTACAATCAGTTGGTGAATTTTATAATGCACGAAGGAAAAAGAGAGATATAGATTATTCTGAATTCCTGGAAGGAATTAAAAAAACCATTAGATATACATATGAGTACTTTGATGTTGCTGATTCAGTTCGGTGGGAGTCTTTTTTCAATGATCAGAGTGATATCCTTTCAAGACCAGCAAATGAAGATATGCTTTTGAAGATTCCATTTATTTGGCCACAAAATGTGTCAAATGAACAGGAGGAAACAAACATTCTTGAACAACAACAATCACATGGTATTATTAATTCTACACAGGTGGAGGAAAGAGAAATGTATATTGGTTCCAAAAGATCTCATGCACAACGTGAAGCCATGGAAGACCTTTACAGAGGTTCAGTACAGGATATTAAGGAGGGTTGCATGATCACAGTCTTAGCACATGAAGATCCACATGGCTATCCATTCTAGATTTTCAAGGTTATAAAGGTGATTACAGAAAATGATGATGTTACAGGTGTTGAAGTACATTGGTATTCCACAAACACACACCCATTCAATGGTGTGTACAAGCAAGATATGGTAGTTGATACAAAAATTGGCAGAAAGAGAAAAAGAAAGGGTACAAATATAAATTGTCACTGCATAGACCTCTTAAAATTGGAGGAAGTTGACATACTTGTTTATGAATTCAATTTAACAAAAAGAGGAACTCTTCGCTCCAGGACGATAAATATTCTTAAGAGGTTGCTACCACAAGAAACAATTTTGAGATGGTAGTCTGTTGAACCCAGTCATAGATCTACAAGAATTTTGAAACCTCAAGTGGTGGGCATGCATGTTGACTCAGATGGGGCACTAGTTAATGAAAGAGAAGAATATGGAACATCTTCATCTGCATCGAGTCATTCATCTGAAGATGTGAATTTTGATGGTGTGCAAGAAAATATCAGTGATTTTGAATAATTGTGTAAGGCAATTGATATAAATGATGTTTGCATTGAGCAATGAAAATGATATTTTAAGTTATGAGTCATTTTTTATGTTTTTTGGATTATATCTTTTAATTATGATGAATTCATTTATTTAAAATATTGACAATGAAACAATAACTTGGACAATAAATTTATGTTTCATTGGGTTATTTTAGTCATATAATTTGTTCATAATATCATGGTTGAAATATTTTGAAAAGTTAATATTTTTTAATTCTATGGGTGAAAAATTGTGAAATATATTGTATCTTTAACATTATGGTTGAAAACAATTAGAATTTTAGGGATTGTTAGTGTCATGATATTATATGTTAAATGACATGTATAAAAATGATTAGGATTTTAATGTGTTTAAAATGTCTTTATTTTATATTTAATGCCATTACTAAAAATAGGTTGAAATTGTACCCGAAAAATAAAAATGGTATTCTAGCACCATTCTAGCACCAACCATTGTGTGTTTTTTCCATTTTTTGGCACATGAAAATTGGTTTTACTTCCATATTTTAAAAATGTTGCAAATTTACACTGAAAAAAAAAAAAGAAAAAGAAAAAAAAAACTCGTTTTGGAATACACCCTTTTCATTTGTGGGTCGTTTTTCATGTTTTTTTGGGGCTTTTTTGGCTAGAGTTCCTGTTTTCAGTTTATAGTTCTTGTTTCAAGTTTATGTTGTTCTAACATCTGTTATTTTTGGAGATCCTGATTCTGTGAAGAAGGTTAGCACATTGAATCTAATAACTTGATTCTTGGCATGTATCTTTCATTATTATACATGATGGATCTCATATAGAGGGTTGCCTCGTTGAATTCTATATATAATGGTATCGATAATGGTTGAGATGAGAATGATGAAAGTATGGAAAAATTATTGACATTCTTGTTTTTTTGGTTAATTTTTATTAAATGATCTGACCTGAACCTATTGATCATGATAAGCATGTTAACCATGATATTGTGTTCATGATCTTTGAAATGTGATGTCACACATGTTAGTTTCCCTTATCATATGATCCTAACTCTTGATAGATTGAGTTATGTGACATACAAGTAATGCATGTGATCATGACTCTTGAATTCTACTTCCATTAGCTCTTTCAATATAACCCTTGATGGAAGATTGATGTCATGATGTTGTAGTAGCTGATGTGAGCATATTAAGACCTCAATGAGTATATGTTTTCCTTTATGATCTAACAGATCTGGTGATGCATGATAGTATTTTAGACAGGTTGATGGCATGAATGAAGATGACTGAAGTGGATTCTCATTCAAAGGGAGAACCTATAGATAGTAGTTCAAATTTCACCATTTCGAAGATGCATAGGGATTGTTCTCTATCATTAATGCTCTTGCTACAATTCCCATTTCACGATTTCAAAGATGCATTTGGATTGTTCTTTTTCTTAAGAACGAGGGAGCTTATCACTTTATTCTTAAAACTCCTCTATGTTTCGTGCGAGCAGGTCGCGGATTTGGGCATGAAGATGGTGAAATCACCTCTCATGGAGTGTGCGCCTTAGGTAGTGTCGTTTCTCAAAGCCATGAACCAAAAAACTTTAATTCCTTTATCATTGCAGAGGGCCAATGCTATAGTTGTTTTTCCAATACCTCCCATACCTTGCACCGCCACAAGGGACACCTCTTTTTGGAACAAAATCCTCTTCAAATTTCCATTATTTTTCTCTAAACCCCTAACCCATCATAGCTACATGGAATGTCAACAGAATTTCCATCAAACACATCATCCACAACCATTTGTTAAAGCATCATGGTATTCTCTTGGGCATCATTGGTGAGCTTGGACGAGTTTTTGAGGATAAGTTTCATTCAAATTGCTCTCATCCATTGATCCCAACTCATACAAACTACAAATATTGTTCAACTATCTCAATATATTCTTCACGTCATGTAGAACATTGAGAGGCATCTGGTACTGAAGGAAGTTAGATATTTCCTTCTTGAGCTGGCAGATTTGAGAAGCATATATGAGATGGTGAAAAAAATTAAAAACAATGGTCTTCTCACACTTTTTCACCAATTCAACGCCTTTCATGAGGATGTTCATGAAGTTATCGTATAAAGTATTTTTCTCACTCTCAAGCTTTTATAAATTGAACATGCATACATGTTGAAATATTTGAATAAGACTTGTGAGCAAAGCATCCAATTTAGCGCATGAAGTCTTGCAACTAAATCTATCCATCAGAAAAATCTAGAAAAGTGAAATACAGATGCTCCAAAATATCACACTACTCCTTGAATACTTGATTTATCTCTCCTCAAAATGTAGCTTTTCACAATGCTTTGATCATTGAATGTGTTTTTTTCTATAACACTGAATATGAATGCACTGGTTAGAATTGGTATCTTCATATGCTCTGATTAGGTATTTGCATTTTTAATGTGATGCACAGTATGAATCTTTTTGAATTGCTTCTCCCTTACCATCACATACGACTTAGGACGATGACATTATATATATTTATGACAACATTCTACTGACATGGGGTGTATGGCGTAGATTTCCAGATAAATTGTGTCATAAATCATAATAAAAAGTCAATGTTCCATAGGGCATCAAACTGCACAAGTCAATTCCACAAAACAATGGAATGGAAGAGCACTTTGGCTTGAATAGGAAATCATTTAATTTGTGGAGAAAACTTTGTTTTTGAGTGGAAAATTCAGTTTCAAATTTGATAGATCTTCGTGTCCAATCGTTCACATTGTGATTTTTGTTTTATGATTTTAACTTTTGTGTTTGGGTGACTAAGATGACCGTAGGCCAAGGATGTTTTTTTATGAGATGGAATAATAGCAATTATATTTATAATGGGATGTTTATCACGTGGTTTAATTGTCCAAAGTGGTTTTAACCTTCAACATCTTTCTATGAGATTTTAATTTATGACCTGTCGAAAACAAACCAATTAATATACACCTCGTAACTTTGTTTAAAGTTTGACTTTTTATAACAACAAATTCAAAAATAAGTTGTTAGAATTGGTATCTAAGACTAAAAAAATTCCCAGCAAAAAGTAAATGGCATAGGTGCATTGAAACTTTTGAGAACCTCATATGCCACGCGTATCAATATTTCTGAGTTGCTTCTATATTTACATCACATAGAATGAAAGATGATGAATTTTTATGACAAAATTATATATTTTATGAAAATTTTCAATGCGCAATAAATATTTTTTTGTTTGCTAGGTTATGTGAATTTTGTGATGATAGGAAAGTTTACATGTAGCTTAAGTAGATGAGGGGCAACTAAGCCATAAAAATTACTCTGGATTGCATTTGACGTGGGCCACACCAACATTTAGCATGACTAAAATTTTTCCCACTAAATTTGTGACCTACACCATAGAGTGCCTTAAAAAAACACACCATCACCATTTATTGTACGCCCATGAACAAACTTAAATACCACACTTACACTAAATCGATAATTAGTTTATTATTTTTAACTCTAGTTTATTACATCTCACTTTATAACAAAAACTTCCATCGAAAATATTTGTATCGATCACATAAATCACAATTGCAACTCATTGTTCCATAGGGCATGGGAAGTTGGAAGTCAATTTCACATAGCATGGGAATGAAAGCGCACTTTGGTTTGAATATGGAGTAATTTAATTTGCAGAGAAACCCATTTTTTTAAGTGGAAAATTCAGTTTCAAATTTGATGGAGCTTCAGGTGCAGTCATAGTTGGAATTTTGTTTTATGGATGTCCTTTTCTATAATCCCCCGCTGTATTTTAAAATAACGAAAATTTTAAATTAAAAAGAAAAATAATTAAAAAAATATGGAATAATGACTTTAAAAAATTTGAATTTATTACTATTACTATTATTATTATTAGTATTAGTATTATTATTATTATTATTATTAAAAATTTTATATTACCCAAAAAAACAATTATATAGATATCTAATTGCACAAAGAGGGTGCAACTCTTTTCATCAAATTTCTCTTTGTTTGAGCCCAAAAATGATACAATTCACCAAAAACATTAGAATAAAGGTTGAAAATGGTTTAGATACCTCCTCAAACACACTCAACATCGATACATATGCCAAAACCCACATACATAATCGACACTGATACAAATGCAAGTACCCACAAAGGGGCGATTAACTTTGACTTTGTCCCAAGTATTCACCCAACAGACATTAGAAACGAAAAAAACACCTCACCTGGAGAGTCTATAGTCCTTATAGGAGTACTAATCCATGGCCCTCGAAGCACTATTTTGATGGCATCTGACAAATATGACAAGAACCAAGTGGAATCGGCCTAGGAAAACAAATCCTTCCACACAAAATATAATGTGCATACCACTGTTGACATATAACATAAGATGTAAATGGGAATACCATAGTCCAAAATAGTGCCAAAAGCAACCCATAGAAACATAAGGCCATGACCAAACTACGTTATTTTTATCCAAGGACAAAAAAACCAATAACGAATTTCAAGAGAACACAACTACAGAAACCAGAATAAACCCTAGACTACCCACCCACTACCCATACTCACTAATCAAATTCTAAAGACAAAATGTTAGTTGGATCCCTTATGTTGAAGCCTGGATGATCCATCAGGTCCCCACCATCAGAGTCGCAGGCTATACGTATTTCCACATGTGCTAGTTTAGCATCAATTCTATCCATACAAAACCTTTTATTCCTCAATATCCTCTTAACATCCTTCAGAGAGTTGAAGATATTATATTTCACCACCCAATTTTCCCTCAGTACCAAGCCCAACAAAATATTCATTTTCCAATGAAGAGCTATTGAGTTCAAGTATTGTTTTATCCTACCCCTGGTGCGCCCAATATATGACACCCAAAGTGACATATCCATATCTTCCAATATATTAGAGTCTGATCCTTTCCTCTCCTACTTTTTTCTCTAGCTCATTGATTTTCTAACAAGTCTCAGGCTCACTGCATTAAAATAAGTTTCCATCGAATCATAGGCAAAGAGCCTTACCCCTCGTTGCTGAGGTTGAGCGCTACCACCACCTTCGTCTGAAAATTTTATTTTATTTACACAAACTATTTGCAAAAGCTTTAAAATATAATTTAAAAAGAAAAATAAAAATAAAGAGAAAATAAATCATCTTTATTTTATTTTTAAATTATGAAATCATAACAAAAATTTTTTATCAAACTTTTCCCTATTTCTTTTAAAAATTTTGCCTATAAGACACTCTTCTCGAGGGACAATAATAATTATACAAAAGTAAACCCGGAATTTTCATATATAGAGACTATAGATACATAAATCAAAATCATTGAAAGGATTTTACCTTTTTTTTGAGTTTAAACATTGCCTATAAGAAACTAATACAAACATAAAACATAATTTGGTGTTCTAGAGGGGAAGGTAATACATAAATACTCTTTACGAACACTACAAAATTTCTCCCATATTGGGTACTATACAAACACAAGCTACATGGATAGCATGAGGGTGCAGATCATAGCTACCATAGGATATGAAGATGCAAACTTTCTCTCGCAATGCTTTTCTCATTATTTTTGTTAGATGAAAGATGTTGCGAGGATATGAGAAAATCCCTTCAATCTTTATTAGTATTTTGAAATTTGAATGATGGGATGGAACAATGTGCTCAAAGATGCTAACTTGCTCTGCTCAAAGGTGCTAACTTGCTCTGCCACATTGGAAAAGTGTTCTATAGATATATTAGATATTAAGGGTTACATAATAATAAAATTCTCTGTTCACTAGAAACTAGCTCCCAACCTTAGCATTACACTATAAAATTGTTAGCAAGTACTCTATTAGGTTTGCAGGTTGGAAATATAATAAATATGTGGGGATGGGTTGCTTCCAGTATGTACTCCGTGTTGAATATAAAAGCAATTAAGTACTTAGCAATAATTTTATTGTTTTATAAGATCCATAGAAAGAAGTAAACATTAGAAAATAATTTGTTAATTAGAATAATAATTGTTTTATATATATTTACTGTAAAAAAATTTATGTTTTAGAATGAGTTATACTAATAAAAAAATGTAATATTATAATAATCAATTACAAATTTTTATTTTTGTGACATTGTAAATGGTGGATATAAAATATATAATTAACTATATTATTTTATAAAAATATTGTGCCTGTAGAGGTAGTTTAAATGGCTATGTTTGGGTCCAATCGAGCCTATGAAGCAAAAATGCACTACTTCATGCTTTATAATTCCTTAAGTGACGTGCCTTACATTTTATTGCACTTTCATATTTTAGCAAGAACCCCTAAATAAAAAAATGCACACTTGATAAATGCACTACTTCATGCTTTGTAACTCCTATAAGAATCCCTAAACAACAAAACACATCACTTGTTAAATGCACTACTTCATGCTTTGTAACTCCTTAAGTGACGTGCCTTACATTTTATTGCACTTTTTTCCTTTAGCAAGAATCCCTAAACAAAAAATTCTATCTTTCTTTGTAATGGCTTGATTAACATGTTTACTCTGAAGGTGTTCTCTTTGTCGAATTAGGTTGGGTAAACATTGTTCAACCCATCCAATCCAGAAGCACTATTTTTTTTGTTTTGTCTAATGAAAAACTGACAAGTGGAAATAGTTTTGTGTACACTTTCACGTCAATGGAGCCATTAATTCCACTTTCGAAGATGTAGAGGGAATGTTTTCTCCGGGTTAACAACGAGGGAGCATATCACTTCATTCTTAAATCTCACTACTACATAAAGGGGGGTTTTAAGACAATATTTAAGACCAATTTTGGGTAAATTGTCTTAATTTGAGACAAAAGAAAACTTGTGTATTGTCTTAAATATTGTCTTTAAGCGGGTGTCTCAAATTAAATCGTCTTAAAATATTCTCTCTATAAAGACAAAATATAACACAATCATTTTTGTCTCTCCAGAGACAATTTCATTTTTGTCTCTCCAGAGACAATAGTTGCACTACAACACAAAGGGGGGTTTTAAGACAATTTTTGGGTAAATTGTCTTAACTTGAGACAATTTCATTTTTGTCTCTCCAAAGACAATAGTTGGAATTAAAGACATATTGTCTTTATGGAGACAACGTCTTTAATCTTATCTATTGTCTCTGTAGAGACAATATAAAACAATGAATCCAGAAAAATATCTCACCATTAAAATAAATCAATATAAAAAAATTAATTAAAAAAATCAACAATATCATTGAATAATTCATGTTAGGGTACAGTGGAATCGAACCACCAACCTCCTGCATGGCAGGTGCTCTTCCAATGAGCTAGCACCCTTTAAAAAGTTATGTGAGGAGTTATGGCAGTCCTTGAAATTGTATAATAGGCAATGATTTTAAAAAATGTTCAACACATAATAGCATAATCCTTGTAAAATATATAATCATGCAAGCCCTTATTTTTAACTCAATAAAACTAGCAATTGCACCATGTGTTGCAAAGGAAATGCTGTAAAGCAGTAACATAGGAAATAATAGTATAGAGGAAAAAATCTTAAAATTTCAACCAAAGTTAGACTACCTATAGTTTATTTAAAACTTATTACTAGCAATTGCACGAGAGGTGCAAGGGAACACCGAAAGGAAGAGGCATGAATTATGTTGTGCTATGAATAAGAGAAAAATGGCCTTGATATTTTGTTGAGCAAAAATTACTTAAGCTCGCATTAGTGAGGCTCATTGACCTATTTGAGTAGAAGGATATAGAAATGGTTGTCAATCCCTCTCAAACCTCTAGAAATTGAATTGATATTTGTTGCCACAAACTGAAGCTCGTGATGATTAACATCGCTGAAGTTTGAGGCATCATAAACCAAGATACACAATATTAGTGATACAAATTCAAATCGGGGATTATTGCCACAACATAAAAGTCACTGATATAATTTTTCAGTGGTCCATAGAGCAAAATTTGTAATTTTTCATCAGAAAAATAATATGTTGTAAGGAAAGGCTAGCATTTTTTAAGAAAAAAATAATTAAAATTTGTGAAATAGTACAAGATCCAAATAACCCCAAAAGGATTTAAACCAACAAATGAGGATTAAAATTTTAATAAATATTTACACAAAACAAACATATAAAAAATAAAAAAATTAAAAAACCTTAACGACTATTCTCTGTACAAAATCATGTTAATTATCAATCCATACCACATTGAATCATCATCTGGTATCCACATAGATAATTTCCCAGAAATATAATACAATTTGATAAATGGGCAGTTCCCTTCTAGTGCTCAAAACTAACACATGCAAATACCTGCAAGCACCCCATTGCCTAGTAGACTGGTAAGTTGCTGAGTTAAAATATGAGCACCAAAACTATGGGCACCAACGGCCTGAACAAATTGACACATTTAAATGGAAATTACCCAGCTAGAACTAAAAGACTCCAGATTCAGTTACAATTATTACATGAGATTGTGCTTCCAAATAAGCTTCAGCAAAACGCTTGTGCACAACCAATGATGGATAGCTTAGTTTGGAGTGTCTTCAAAGAACCTTTCAGCAATAAAAGGAGGTGGAGGCAAGCTTGCTACACATTTGAATTGTCATGGCAAACAATAAAACATATATAAACCTTTAATAAGAGTAACCAGTTGTGTGCATGTAATCCTCGTAGCTTTCAAAGGTTGGATTAAAAAAACCATTAAATTCCCAAACAAGATATATGAAAGTGTACCATGTGTTGTTGATATTTTTCCCTTATTGCAACCAATGTACTTGCTTTTCGATTCATTTGTACATTATAGATTGCCATTACATAGTCCTTAAGCCGTGATGCCTTGTATCCTGTATAATGCACCAAAGTTGGATTCTGCATAACACAAAATCTACAAATTTATGCCCACACATAAAGCCAGCACAAAACAGTATAATAGTAAACTTCAGGGAGTAGACAATACCCATGGATGTGTTAGAAAATCAAGATTCAATCAAGATAGAAATACAGTTGAAGCTGCTATAAAGGATGGTAGGTGTTGGAGAAAACTTCATTCCATGAGTGTCAACTCCACCAAATAATTGGCTTAAAAACTCCATATGAAAACTCAGGGCCTGCCAAAAAGTATTCCATTTTAATAAAAATAAGAATTGGTACAAAATATAAAAGAATCTAGATCAAAAATTAGGTGTATGTAGGTACTCTTGACATCTTTCTCTGTAGCAGGACTCAATCTCAGAGTCTCATACTCATCTTTCATCCCAGGGAAAGCAACAGAAGCCATCACAGTCACATTCCTCCTGCCTACCGAATTTTTCTTCTCTCCATTTTTCTTTCTCAAGAACGAATTCCCCTGAGCACCCATAAGTCTTCCAATAGTGGCAGCCATGATCTCTAACAAAAAACGATGATCCCCAATCCGAGCTTAATAACACAATCCAATCTAAATGTACAGAATGGGTGTACCGATAGTTTAGTCATTGGAAGCATGAAAAACTATGAGCATATCACCACTGCATGTCAAAGATACCCTGATTGCAGTTTGTATCTTTTCACTGTAGAACACGGTAGGTTAACAGAAATAAGTTACATATCTAACAAAGAAATAGGAAAAAAACAAGAAAGCTTCCAATGCAACATGAATCTAGTGTAATATATAATATGATATTCAAAACTCATTGTATAGATTGTTCGACAATTTAGATTGTTCCACAAAGAAATAAGCAAAAAGCAAGAAAGCTTCCATTGCAACATGAATCTAGTGTAATATATAATATGATATTCAAATTTCATTGTATAGATTATTCGACAATTTAGTTTGTGCACCTTTTGAAATCTATCAAATGAAGAAATAATATAAGGCATCTATTCCAGCTTCGAACTTTTCCTTATGCAATGCAGTTCTCACTGCTAAATCTAACATAAGCAAAGGAGTGTATGCGCCATGTTCCCTAATAAGTACATGGCCCTACCTCAACACGGTCCTATGATTATACCCTCAGACTCAAGCCAGTAACGATGACTTTACCAAGCAAACCTGTTACAAAACTACTACACAAGGTTTCCATTGTCACAGCCTATTGATTCTTAAATAATGAGGCACATGTTGATACAGGATTCCCGAAGTAGTCTCTATCTTATTTACACAATAGATCTGGTGATTGTCTCATATCATGGCATTGAATTCCTAGCTCTGAGTCAAATATTAAAGATTTTCCAATGCCCCAAAGCACAAAGGTGACCTTATGCATTGTGGGGGGGATTCTTCGCTAACAATTAACAGGATATAAGGTGTTACCCCTTTTTTCAGCAGATGTCACCTATAATAAAAAAAAATCACTTAACAAGGCTGGATATGATCAGGAAAGATGAATGCATATCGTCTAGAATCAGAGGCAATGATTTGTAATGCTAAGGCGGAGGAATTGATATCATCAACTCTATTAAATAGCAGGAGTTCTAATAGGACTGATTCGTCTACAAAAAGGAAAAAAATAGCAAGAATAAAATCAGTGCTCTAAATATAATGCTACATGCTGGCAAATAATGAGTTCAGATTCTACTGTCCCTGTCATGAAGCTACAAGACAAAGTCCATATCAAGATCCAGTTGACTCTGATATGTTCACCTATCATCTGAAGGAATAGGCTCAGATGAACAATAAAAAGGGTTTAGTGACTATTAAAGCAGCCAAAACAGAGAACATATTTTACATTTCAGGTGTTTGCAAGTAGACTAGCAGTCATGTGATTAAACAACAGTGGTGCAAGTGCATTTCCATATTTGAAAATTTTTGTTTTGATTGCTGTTAGAAGGTCTTCACATATAATACTTTTGCTGGAGATTGAGGTTTAGCAAGCTTATCAGTGATCACACCAAGCATGAATAAAGTAATCATGTGGAGTAAACTGTAAGACACTCTTGTTCAAAGTCTTCGAAATCTGGATTAGCCTCCTTGCAAGGCAAAGTTGATAATAGGATATGCAGTGTTCAGTGCTCATGTTCAAAGTCTTTGAAATCTGTATTAGCCTCCTTGCAAGGCAGAGTTGATAATAGGATGCAGTGTTCAGTTAAAGGTGGTTAAAAGGAGGAGTCATCATGCATCCTTAAAGGAAACACTCTACATCTTTGGGTTGTTTGGATGTTTTGATTACATATTCGTTACATCCATATGCATCTAGGAAGAAAGTGCTTCATCAATATAGAGGTATCCAAATGCAAACAACACAAACATATCCTTGCAGCGATCGATTCTTTTGGGGACGTCTTGTTCAAGGAAAATAACCAGCCCAGTTTATTGCTCTGTTTCCAAACTTGGGCATTCTAAATGGTATAATCACTTTCCAAAGTCTGCGGTATAGATCATCACAACTGTAGAGTGATACAAGTTGATCCAGTTGCGGCATCCTTGATTCTACATATTTCTTCTTCTTGCAAACAGGGACATCACTTCTCATTTGGCATGAATCCTGGAAGAAGCATCTTCTGGAATGGAATTAAAACTGGTGCTAGAGGAAGAGCTATATTTGAATAACTTTGTAAAAGAAAGCAGAAAATTAAGCCAGAATGGTTCAGAAGATAGGGCATTCTCATTACAGAATAAGGCTCATAAACCTTTTCACTGGAAATTCAAGGGATGCTAAGAAACTTGCTGTTGATCTGAAAGGGCGACTGAAATTAGAAGATGCGGGATTTGATTGGAAAATTATTGGTCTTGATGTCTAGGAGGTCGATTATGTTGCATGGGTTTGCGACCAGGATGCTTATGCACGTGATGGACAAAAATGCTCTGCACAATCAATTATATTCATGCATGAGCATTGAAAATATGTCAATCTTGTACCCAAGTTGAGAGCTCTTGCTGAGAGAAGAAAATTGGAAGATTTAACAGTCAGTCCTATTCTCACTGTGACAATTGAAAGTTTATGGCCCCACTAGATTTTAACCAATTACAGGCAAGATCAACTTCAGATGGTGCTGGACACATCTGAACAAATGCATGCCCAAATAACAGCAGCATCCCTCTTGTCCCCAAAGGCAGTCCAGATCAATGTTGGGGGCTCCAGGAATTTCTTAGAACTAATTCATATGTAGGCCCTGTCAGTAGTAATTGTGGTCTCCATGGGCAGCGATTGTTTCTTTTCAAGGGCAGAGAGAAAAACTGAAGGGCATCGTCTTGCTGGCACTATCTAGCCATGCAAGTGATCATATCAACTATAGCAGTAAATGAGTTCGTACACAGTGAACCTTTCAACAATCTCGTACACATTGATCTTTGAGTCGAGGGAAATCCTATTAATGAATTCTCTCTAGTGGGTTTTAGACTTTGCAGGTGTGCCCACCCTTAAATACTAGTTTCTCCCCCGTGATCCATTATTTCGAGTAACTGACCTATGGAGGGTCATTCTTCTTGATATCCTCTCATCCATAAGATTCCCTTGACTCCATCACCCTTGAATATTGGCATTGATCTTCACATCCCTCCATCACCAGTATTTCCTCTTTTCTCTTAAAGCCAACTCTATCATTGGGGTTACTTGTGATATCACTGTATCTCGGGTTTGTAACATCATACCTGTGTGATAACCCTCAGACTACAGGAAACATACCTCTGTGATGACCCTAAAACTATAGGCATAATACCTCTTTGATCACCCTCAAACCTATCACAAAAAATTTGTGGCTCGGACACCACTTCACAGACCATATGGCCTTGGAAAAATAGCTTTTGTTTTGTCACAGAACTTCAGGTTAATAGGATAGACCTTCAGTCCAAGCCATTGTCACCATCACAAGGAACTCACATCTCATATTTTTGGAGTTTCTCATCTATATGTGGAGAACTCAGAAATAGATAAAACTCTGGAGTGATCATACTACTGTGGAGACCTGTAGCTTATTGCAAGACTTGTGACCATACTAGCTATGATATACATACTACCGTGGAGACCTGTGATCATACTAGCTGTGATATACAACTGTGAGCATATAAGTGTTCATACCTGTAGCTTATTGATCTATAGAACAGTGCATTCTTGGAAGTGCTCGGACAAGCTTGTGAAATACTTGGTGTATTGACTAGTTAAAGAGCTTGGGTAGTCTACCGGTGGAAGCCTATCTGTGGTACCTTGGACACACCTGTAAGAGGCTTGGATAGTCCTAATCAAGCTTGGAATTAACATCTCTTGACAGTCTTGTGTGGATTTGAAGTTTCCTTGGGGATACTCTTGAAGACAACCTCAGAGTGGCCTTTTGTATTGATTTAAGGATTTATAAAGGAGACCTTGGAGCATAATTGAAGCCATTGCTTGGTTAATATAGTGAAGATCTTGGAAGAAGTATCTTGGAGTCTTAAATAATTGTTATGCAACTCTGGAGTGATCATACTACTGTGGAGACCTGTAGCTTATTGCAAGACTTGTGACCATACTAGTTGTGATATACATACTACTGTGTAGACCTGTGATCATACTAGTTGTGATATACAACTGTGAGCATATAAGTGTTCATACCTGTAGCTTATTTATCTGCAGAACAATGCATTCTTGGAAGTGCTCACACAAGCTTTTGAAATACTCGGTGTATTGACTAGTTAAAGAGCTTGGGTATTCTGTCGGTGGAAGCCTATCTGTGGTAGCTTGGACGCACTTGTAAGAGGCCTGGATAGTCCTAATCAAGCTTGGAATTAACATCTATTGATAGTCTTGTGTGGATTTGAAGTTGCCATGGGGATACTCTTGAAGACAACCTCAGAGTGGCCTTTTGTATTGATTTAAGGATTTATAAAGGAGACCTTGGAGCATCATTGAAGCCATCGCTTGGTTAATATAGTGAAGATATTGGAAGAAGTATCTTGGAGTCTTAAATAATTGTTATGCAGGTCAAAAAGGAAAACTTTGAGCATTGTTGAAGACACCCTTGGAGAATTCTTGAAGAAGAGGCTTAAAACAGGTGCAGAACTTGGGTTGCTTATTGAAGACACCTTGAAGGTCTTGGAAATATTATTGGAGATCATGATGCTGATTGGTTGGTTTGACTACTTACTGATTGAAACCAACTAGTTTTTAAAGCTATGGGATGCACTAGAGTTGGTATAGCATAAACACAACTGCCTTTTAAAGTCAAACAGACAACTACTCTTTAGTGCTGAATGAGCCCTCTTTTTGCATCTAGAATCAACACCTTTCTGGATTTAGATTATGATAAATGCCCTCCTTGCCACTGTATGCTTGCCAAGCTTTATAGAATCGATATCTGGGTCTTGACAACAAACTTTTCCATCTTTTCAGCCTAGGGCTTATTCTACAGCAAGAGGCTAAGTCAACATCATGTGCAACTAGCTTAGCAGAGCTTATAGTCATTATGTTAGCATTATGTCTTCATAGCGTCACAACAGTAGAAAGAAGGTTTATAGGTATTGCTACTACTTCTTCACATGTATCTTTACAAATTGCTATAACATCATATCATGGATAACCACAAACCATTATGTACTCCTAACTGCCCACTAACCTGTTTAACATGCTCAAGGGGATATATATATATATATATATATATATATATAACCATGGTTCATTATGTACTCCTTCTAACTGCCCACTAACCCTTTTAACATGATCCTCTCTCTCTCTCTCTCTCTCTCTCTCTCTCTATATATATATATATATATATATATATATATATATTCCAGCTTATGTCAAGTCCATGACCTCCAGTAGAGAAGGTATATTTTCTACCTTAACACAATCACGAATTCCCTTGGATAGTGTTTGATCACTATGTTCTACACTAGATAGTCATAAGAATAATTTCCAAGGTAGTACCCTCCCTGTTGGTCACATCCAACAATCCTTTTCTGCTAGCTACTATGAAAAGAAAACTCTCAAAATGCAAAGGAAATTTAAGGGATAACAGATAGCATGGTAGGATTTTAGTTCATTTTGACCAATAATCATGGTAATATTTGAGCACTTGTTGATGACATTTTATTGATTTGTTTAATCAATTATACAATCATACAGTCTACATCACTCTTTCAGCTTGATTGAATGTAGCAACAATCTCTTCTTTACAGATTTTTGACGTCAGTCATTTATCGTTGCTCCACTTTTGCACATGCATGACTGAAAGGACTTTTATAGTGGATATACCATCTTCTCCGATGTTATTTGGAGCACTTGTTGAGCCTTTCGGCTCTTTTGAAAAAATTGCAAAAAGAGTGTGCAATTAGGTAGCTTAGTTTGCAGGATTGGATCATCTTCTTTTCTTTTCTTTTTTGTCTATCTATGACATTTGCCTCTAGCTTCCCCACATAACTCTCAGCTTCAGCATGATCATTACCCTCTTCTATACCATTTTCTTGACACCATGGTGGGATTTGAATTCGCTCCATGACAACTTGGACATATGCCTCTCATTAATCAAATTATAAAAGTGTTGTTTCATGGCTGTAATATGTTTCCAAATCTGCAACTTAGTTCATCAAAGGAAAAGAACAAGTGTAGAAATAAAACTAATAATAAAGAAAAAGGGAGAACCTATCAATTTTCCTTGTTCCCAAATGAATAAATTCATTATTAAGACCATATAAAAGAATCAGAGAGAAAAATATACAATGACATGAACAAAAAATTGAACAGCATAACTAAACCATACATCAATGTAGATCAATACCTTTTGTCAGCTCTCTGCGGCTCCTATCTTTGGCTATGGACTCCCTATCTTGACTCTGACAAAAAAAATGCCTTCTATTTCCTTCATAGGTTGACTGTCCAGCTTCTTTAGACCCTTGATATTGCTCCTAAGAAAGGTCGCAGAAGTAAAGGAAAGCAATCTAAGACATGAAAATATGACCAAACAAACATTAGGTGATGCTGAGGAAGCTAGTGCCAAAGCAATATGCATCTGGTGCACTGTCATCAAGGGTGGTAGAACAACCATATCTGTTCGTCCACCTATCAATGAATTGTTCAAGCTCATTCTTCCATCCGAAGGTGTTGTTCAAATTCATATTTGTCTAGCAGATATTTATATTTGGCTTTAGCGTTAAGCATAATGAAGGCTTAGATAAGCAATTTATGAAAATAGTAGCATAGTGACTTGCTGTTAGGGACATTTGGATGTCCCTTCATGAGATGGAGGGACATCTCAACATCCTACTTTATTGTGATGACTTGCCTAAGATGTCCTTTTGACATCCGCTCAGCTAGGGACATCTAAAGGATGTCAAATGAATGGACCCTACATCACAAGGATGCCAAACAATGAGAGAAAAATGAGAGCTTGAGTCATAGGGACATCAAATAGAATAATAGAGTATAATGGCCAGCATCAGGATAGGATTTTTGTAAATAACTAAATGTTGTAGTAGTGGCTTCACATAGGTATATCAGGAATCGATTTTGGAAATTGAGGTGTTAAATTAGGAAGTTGAAATGAAAGTCATTTTGATCTTTAAAAGCATATGCATCCCTACAAGGATGAAAGATCTTCCAAATAATAAAGTATCTATTATTATCATCTTTCTCTTCTATATGTTCACGTGTCTAAAAAAATTGATATGATATAAGAATTTGGAAATCAGAGTGTGCATTTCATGGCATCTAGAGAGGTAGTGTGTGGTCTAGAGCACAAACAACTTATACGTCTAATTCAAATTTATAAAGGAGCAGAAATTTTACTTCCTAAACGATAGAAAAGAGGGAACATAGTTTAGAAAAGTTAAAGCTCAAAGCTTGTGAAAGCATTTAATTAAAAGAAAAAATTACACCACTGAGAATGTGAGAGAATAACATTGTTTTAGCATAATTAAAAAGAGATGAATAGACATCAAGTAATGTTTACAAATACTGAAGATAAGAAAGTCCAATCCTGGTGCTAGCACAGTGTCAGAAAGGGGAGGCTGCCCTCTATTTTTGGTTATGATGTTTGTGACAATATGTGAAGCTTTTGTTTAGATTTGAAGATTGCAGTGAGTGAGTTCATGTATTATACTCTACAGTTATTCTACCAATTTATTCTACCAATTTATACTTTGTAGCTATTCTACCACCATCCTTTTCTTTATACTAGTTTATTATAATATGCAGCTATTCTACCAGTTTATACTCTACAGCTATTCTACCACCATCCTTTTCTTTTCTCAGATAGCTAATCGTATCTCCAAGGGCTGGACCCTATAAGCCCCAGTTTCAGTCATTTCCTAAATCTGATTTTCCCTCCTTGAGATGTTCTTCAATCTCCAACTGTTCCTCTATTCATCCTCTTCCACTTATCATTTATGTTGGCTATCATGGTAGTCATGAAACTCCATCTACCTCTCTGATTTGATGTAACAAAATCCTTCAATCTACTAATTAGCTTTGTGTTTCCAACAAAATTTTCATCAACCGTTACATTTGTAAGATCCTCCATTACATTTCATTGATTGTTGGAAATTTTTCTCGAGTAACAGGGACCTCCACAAATTCCCTTACACATTTGAATCATTTTCATTTTGGAATGTAACCACAAATGAGTTGTGGCTATCTTTTGGATAATAGGGTGATTTTTATCAGTCTTGCTTTCCAAAAGATTATGGTTGTTATTAGTATTGTTTTCAGTATCAATGAAAATAGTGTCATTTCAGAGATCGACATCCAAAATGCTAATATTGTCTCCATCTGGAGACAAGACCTGTGGGGAAATTACATCAGTTAAACATCATGTTGTAGCTTGGTACAACCAAAGGAAATAAGTTTAT
Organism: Pinus albicaulis; assembly: GCA_034641835.2. NCBI lineage: Eukaryota > Viridiplantae > Streptophyta > Pinopsida > Pinales > Pinaceae > Pinus > Pinus albicaulis. The sequence goes on along the minus strand of CM076578.1, from coordinate 662,954,884 downwards.
ACAACAATCTCATCTTTTCAACACCTGACATCTCTTCTATATCATTGAATTATTTCACATCTAGTATTTGAAGCTTTGTTAGTTGCCACAATGCTCTTATGATTTTCAGTTTGGCACATTCATATGCCCACAATTCCATATTCCAATGTTTTAAGACTGGGCAACTCCTCTACTTCTTTACACCCGCTAATGTCTAGTTGTTGAAGGTTTGCAAGACCCCAAATCCCTCCTATTTTATTCAATGTGCAACAAGAGGAAAACTCTAGTGTTACTAATATTGATGGAAATCCTCCAACCTCCACCAGATCATTACAAGATCTTATATTGATATGTTGTAGGTTGTGGAAGACACCTTTATGAAAGGATACCTCAGATATTATCGTCCAGTGTAGCTCTAAGTATTTGTGCATGATAATACATATGTCAATGTCAGGGTCGAACACTCTGTGCCCTCTCAGATTTGTTAAAATAGTTTTTCCTCTGACCATTTCCACTCTAGAAAATGGTACCTCAAGCAATGGAAGGGTTAAGGCCATGGTCATGGCCCGCTTGCAGAAGTTATAGTGGGAAATGCCCATTTTTTTTTTTGGAGGTCAACAATAAGAATGACTTACTTATGCCATACAAAGAGAACTTCTTTGGCATCCTCAAATGGATTCTATGAGCATCGAGTTGGTCATCACCAGAAATAAGAACAAAAATGGGAAATCGGAGGAGATACTTACCATCCTGGCCTGTTCACCCTTCTCATCCCTGGCATCGTCTTTAAATAACATTTCAGTCTGCATCAAAGCACAACACAAACTATAAACCCTAACCCTTAATTGTAGAACCCTGTCACTGATGCAAGTCCATCAAGTGCATAATGGGGATCAAAAGGGGTGTTGTTAACTTCAGAAAATTGGCATGAAAGCAAGCAAGAGAATGTGGGAACTTACCCCCATGTCTGTGAGAAGGAAGCTTCAACTGTAGAATCGTTTTCCCGTTCACTTCCTTTTCCCCCTAAGGCTTCTGTCTGTCAAGAAAATATTTGTTGCAGAGAAAGCGAAAAGATCGAGTGTAAAGCGAGGGATGGGAGTTTTATACATGTGACCCTTTTTAGGTTGGATTAAGACTTGGCGGCAATAAATGAAACTAATGAATTTGTTTACTTCCCCTCTTCTTTTTCAGAATTTTTCCGCCTCTTTGAATGAATTGTGTTAATTTCTAATTTAATGGAATGAATTGTCTTAATTTCTAATTTAATACCATTAAAAAGTTTTAATTTTTAAATTAAAATAATTCAAATGATAATTTAGGATTTTAAGACAAAATATTAGTTTGGCTTAAAAAAATGTTTTAAAGTATCTTTATATGCTAGTGATATAATTGTTGTTATTGTTTCATCATTTAGTGTTTTTATCAATAGTTAAGTAATCTTATTAATTAATGAGGATTATTACTATTTATTTTTATTCGTAAGGATTAATTTAAGATATTTGTGTCGGTGTAAGTCTAAAATAATCCAATATACAATGGAGTCTTTGAGTACAAATTAAATTATAGAGGGTAGTGATGAGTTTCCTAATTAAAATTCCTATGAGTAGATGGAAAAGTGGCAAAGAATATCCATCCAATATGAAAGTAACATTCAAATAAGTGCATTGTAATGACAACATAATCCTTGTAGCATAATAACATATACAAAACAAACACATGAACTCAAAGAGCTATAAAATAAGTATATTATAATTCATTTTATATGTGAATGAAGTTTCGAAAAGTAAATCATAGAGACACTATACCATGGGCTACCCTATCAAGTGCATGTAATGGGAGTGCTCTCAAATATGAAATGGATGAGGGCAGATGATGAGAAGCTCTTGACACCTATGTAGTAAATCCACCCTCTAGAATGAGGACTTTCACCTCTCCTTTATAGAATAGAATACAAAGATAGAGAATGTAATCGATGAAATAGAAGAGGATCAAATTGTGGGTTAAAGGCCTATGTGCTAGATCACTTTGGATGTCACAATTTCTCTCCAGTAAATTTTCTCTCTTTCAAAACTAGGTTTGTTGAAAGCACACATCTCCTCAAAACACTTTGTAGCTAATGTTTTCCCTTTAATTGACAATTGTGTTTAAAGTATCTTTAGTGAGGCACATGTCTTCTAAAATATGTGTTATTTTAGCATGTAATACTTAGAATAGTGCATTAAATGTATGAGCAACAATTCAACACTACTTCTCCATGATATCTATTTTTTTCTTATTATGAAGTTCCAACCTACTAGAAATAGTTCAGTATGGTGCCCCCTTTGTAATAACTTGTTGTTTTCCTTTAGTAACCATATATATATCTATTGATTGTTGTTTGTATGGATGAAATACAAACATTTCCTAGAATGATCCTCCTTGAGCACACCCTCTCCAAGACTGTTCACCGTTTGCATGGTTGAAACACGAAATATGCCAATAATAATCCCTTTTGACTACATCACCTCTCAATATTTACCTTTCTCATTGTAATAATTAACATGTGTGGATGAAAATAGGTCTAATTCGACTTCATGAAGAAAAGAAACTATGCATATATGGCTAGGTTGAATTGCATCATGTGGAGTTTCCAAGAAGAGGCTCACATGCAAGGTGTGGGAATAAAGGTTTATTTTCTCTAAAATAGTATGATGCCTAGAGAGGCTAAAATAAAAAAGGATAAGGTGTATAAAAATAGCAAAAGGCCCTCAAGCAAGGCATCGCTTCCTAGGCTAGATTAGAGCTCTAGGCATCCTCCAATTTTGAACAAAATACGATGGTGGAATTTCAAATAAATTGATGCCCTAACTATCACACCAAGAGGGAACCCTTGATGCTCCTTTAACTTGAGGATTTCTTGAAGGTTTTCACTTTGTAGTTCATCATTCAAAACCTATTATCTTAACTATAAATGATCATTGGATGAGCCTTTACCACGGTATATCTCCCAAACCTTAGTCTTATAGTATTTCTCCCAAAAGAAATTCATGGAAAGTCACCCTAGATTCTCCCAAAGCTCACACTTTAATTGAATCTTTCCTTGCCTCACTTTGAAGCCTAATATAAACACGTCAATCACAAGTGAGAGATTTTGGAAGTTTTGATCTTAGGCATTCATAATTTTTTAATATTCCTAAACCCGAGGTCATCTTTCCCTCAAGCCTTTCTTGGAGAGTCCTTATTTTGGTTCTAAAGCAGGGAACCTATTATCTGATCCTCTTCTTTGAATGGGCATTGGAAATCACATTGTGCATCGTTATTGGTCTCATCATTCTATTAATTTCCCTATACTGAGACTCCTCCCATCAGTGAAAGTTCATAAAGAGCAAGGGAAATTGAATGAGGTGACTGTGGGTCCTTGTCCCATTGTTTCCACTTGATCTAGTATTAGTCCCTTTGGAACCCCTCCTAGGACCCTTGCTAAATTAAGTGCTAACATTTTTCAAAAACAAGTATAAAGCAGATGGCTCACTTGAAAAGAATAAATCTAGGCTTGTGGCAAAAGTTTTTACACAAAAAGAAGGGGTCTATTATGAGAATAGTTTTCCCCCCATAGCAAAATGGGATACCATATGGACATTCTTTGCCCTAGAAACTCAAAAAGTTGGAAATTCCATCAAATGGATGTAAAAACTGCTTTCTTGAATGGAGATATGAAAGAGAATGTTTTTGTGTCCCAACCAGAAGGATTTTTTGTGAAGGGTTAGGAACATAAAGCATGCAAGCGGTAAAATCCTTGTATGGCCTCAAGAAAGCACCATGAGCCTGGTATAATAAGGGGTTAGGGGAATAGGGGCTTAGGGGTTAGAGGTTTAGGGTTTATGGGAATAATGAGTTAGTGGTTAAGGGGTTAGGGATTGGGGGCTTAAGGGTTAGGGGATTTAGGCGCATTTAGGGGTTAGGGGCATAATGAGTTAGTATTTAAGGGATTAGGGATTCAAGTTAGGGGAATAATTAGTTAGTGGGAAAGGGGTTATGGATTGGGGGGTTAAGGGTTAGGGGATTTAAGCGCATTTAGGGGTTAGGAGAATAATGAGTTAGTGGTTAAGGGATTAGGGATTGGGGGCTTAGGGGTTAGGAGATTTAGGCGCAGTTATGGGTTAGGTGAATAATGAGATAGTGGTTAAGGGATTAGGGATTAGCGGATCAGGGGATTTAGCAGTTAAGGATTTTAGGGGTTAAGGGTGAGGGGTTAATGGGTTAATGGTTAAGCGTTAACAATTTAGGGGTTAAGGGGTTAGGGGTTTAGGTGTTATTGGTTTAGGGGTTTAAGGGTTTAGAGGTTTAGGGTTTAGGGGTTAAATGGGTTAGGGTTTTAGGGGTTTAGGGGGTTAAATGGGTTAGGGGTTAAGGGTTAGACGTTTAGGGTTTACGGGGTTAAATGGGTTTAGGGGTTTAGGGGTTTAGGGGGTTAGGGGATTTAGCAGTTATGGATTTTAGGGGTAGGGGTTAAGGAAATAGAGGTTAAAGGGTTAGATGTTTAGGGGGTTAAATGGGTTAGGGTTTAGAGGTTTAGGGGGTTAGGGGATTTAGCAGTTAAGGATTTTAGCAGTTAGGGGTTAGGTTTTGGGGGTTAAATGGGTTAGGTTTTTAGGGGTTTAGGTGGTTAAATGGGTTAGGGTTTAAGGGGTTAGGGGTTAAGGGTTTAGAGGTTTAGGGTTTAGGGGGTTAAATGGTTTAGGGGTTTAGGGTTAAGGGGGTTAAATGGGTGAGGGGATATAGCCATTTATTAGGTGAAAAAGGCATAATCTAGTTGTTGTAACCATAACTTGGTCAAGTTTTTATAATCAAGGCAAGACTTGGTTGGGTTCCCAAGTTCCAAAAAAGTAAGGGTAATTGTGAGGGCATGATAACTAAGGAGTGTCAGTGTGTGCCAAGGAATGAAAAGGCATGCTAACACATGCTAGAAAGTGTTAATGGATGTTGAGGAGTGTTAGGGAGTGTTAGGGAGTGCCAGGACTTTGCAAGGGAGAACTAGGTCAAAATGCATGGAAATGAACGAATAAGAGTGTGTGCCAAGTAGTGTCAACGAATTCCAAGTGTATCAAGGATAAAGTGTGTTAGGAGAAGGCCAGAATAAGACTTGTATGAGGTAAGCCTATGGTTACATAAAGGGTTGGACAAAGTAGTTTCAGACAAAGGGAAACTTTGGGTTGGGCACAACATTCATTTTCCAATGACTTGGTTGGGTTCCCAAGTCACAAAAAAAGTAAGGTTATCTATGACAGCATGAAAGCTAAGGAATACCAAGGTGTGTCAGGGAATTCCTAGAAGTACTAACACATGTTAGGTAGTTCCAGGGCATGATAGGCATGCCAAGATGTGGCAGGTGCCAGGGTGTGGCATGAACACATGCTAGGGAGTGTGAGGGCCAAGTGTCAGGGAAACACAAGGGAGCACTAGTTTAAAATTCATGGAAATGAAGTATCAGCCAGTTCCAAGTGTGCTAAGAAGGGAGTGACACAGTATTCTAGGAAGTGCCAAGGCATGTTAGAGTGCTAGGGAAGAATACAAAGATGTTCCAAGTGCCAAGGTGTGTCAATGCGTGCTAAGGAGTGTTAGGGAGTGCCAAGAAAACATAATAGAGTACTAGGTCAAAATTAATAAATGAATGAATAAGAGTGTGTGACAGGGAGTGTTAGCGAGTTCTAGGTGTCTTGAGGAGGGAGTGACACAGTATGATAGGTAGTTCTAAGTCATGTTATAGTGTCAGGGCGACATACATCCAAGATGTGCCAGGTGACAGGGTGTGCCAACATGTGCTAGGAAGTTTTAGGGATTGTCAAGGAAACACAAGGGAGAATTTACGTTGTAGCCATTGAAGAAGTATTTACGTTGTAGCCATTGCAGAACCTCGAAAATTTTTGTCCATGGAGAATTATTTACGTTGTGGCCATTGCATTAAAGCAAGAGGTCTGTCAATGCATTTCTGTATGTGTTTATAAATTGGAAGAGAGAAATCAGAAACAAGAAGGGCTTGAAAGAATTGAACAAAGAAATGGAGGTCACTAGGATAAAGCTGATGGCATTGGATTTGGTAGTTTCATACTGTCACAAGGGCATCCAAGACAACCATGACCTGAATGAAGAAGTGGAAAACAAGCTGGCAGTCCACATTGAGGAAGATGTGAATCCATTTTCGACTAAATTAGATATATGAATTTGGCGCTCTCTACTCACAGTATTTCATTGAGATTGTGTTAGTTATCTGTTATTAACCTATGCTTGTGTCTATTTAAATGGATACTGTATTGATAGCCCAAAAATGAGGCATTTTGGATTGTCTATAGTTTGTACTAGTTCTGAAAAAAGACTAGCAAAAGTCAATCTCTTTGACTGCAAAAAGTATTCTACTTGTTGTGTTGGGGAGTTTCTCTCAGGAAATTTATGGAGAACCCGACATGTTTTTTATATATGTACTGTGCAGAACCTTTATAAATCTACCCTTCAAATCAGGGTCAACCCAAATAAATATGATTTGGGGGTTCCACTGCAACAACATTTTCCCCACAACAAGCACAAGATAAAGCCAACATGTGTAATGTGTGAATTTAAAGAGATGGATAGGTAGGTTTACCCTTATGAGAACATGGCACCTTAAAATCTGACCACGATTGCTGAGTGCAAGCATTTGCGAAATGGCATTATGAGTGGAGCCTTTTCCATAAGAGACTATTCATTTACATTACAATATATACAACATAAAGTTAGTGTTCCATCCATGTTAGCGCACACACTTGATGGTATCAGTCCTTAAACTGGTACAAAAAAAATGATTTTATATATTCACATACGAGACAATCACAAGATGTCAACAAAATCGCATACTTATCGCAATCCTCAACCAGGAATATGCTACATTGCTTCTTAATGTTATTGCAACTAGGTAGGCATAAAAGACAATCATTGTAATGGGTTAAGGGGATCTAAGAGAGAATTATGTAAGGATTTCCTTCTAGGTAAATGCCATTGGTATTACTATCGTTAAAGGGGGTGGCCTACAAGGATACATTGGTAGCTACTGATGCAAGAGCATAATTTCAACAATTTATTTCAAAATTTGTATTTGTCCTCCATAAGGTCTTAGAGATTTATAGAAGAGGAAGTTGGTTTCCTTGTTGCCCTATAATTTTGTAGAATTTCTAACTTCATATTTGGGATAGGAAATTTTAGTAATTTTAGGCATAAGTTAAGATGTTTTTTTTATTTTTTAAGGCCTCCTAGTCATTAGGAAAGTTAAGTCTTATGATTAGGATTATGTGTGGAATCCTATGTATTTTTCAAACTCCAATACACCAAGGCAAATATGTGGAGGAAATTTGGGGGAAATGTGATTGTCCATAAAATGTAGATCGGATTTGGGGAACTTGTAGCTCTTTTCCTTGGACCCTCCTAGCTCTTATAGGTTGTATTTGTAGTGGTTAGTAGGAAAAGCATAATATGCCCAAAAATATTAGTGTTGGAGCACCTATGGTTTGGGATAAAGGATAAGGGGTTTTAGGAGTTAATGGGTTTAAGGTTTTAGGAGCAAGGGGTTAAGGGTAAAGGGTAAAGGGTTAGGGCTTATGGGATTTAGAGGTTTGGGGGTTTAAGGGTTAGAGGTTAATGGGTTAGTGGTTAAGGGATTTAGGGGTTAAATATTAACCATCAAGGGCTTACATGTCAGGGGATTTAGGGGTTAAATGCCTAAGGGTTATGTTATTTAGGTGTCAGTGGGTTAAGGGGTTAGGGGTTATGGGTTAAGGGTCAAGGTTTAAGAGGATATGGGATTAGGGTTTATGGGGTTCAAGGATTTTAAGTTAGTGGTTAGGGGTTAAGGGGTTAATGGCTTTGGGTTTAAGGGATCAAGGGGTTAATTTGTTATGAGTTATGGGTGTAGTGATTAAGGGATTGTGGCTTTTGGGTTAAAGGGATAGGGACTTTAGTGGTTATGGGTTAAGTGCATATGGGTTGTGATAATGTGGCCCCTAATCCCCTTGTCACAACTATTGGGGGTTCCCCTATCAATTTCTCTCATTGCCTAACCTATAGGTCCCCTAGCCCCTATGCCATAAGGCCCTAAGGCTCCTTCTCATTCTCTAATGTTAGGATTATACATCTCAGTAAACCATGCTTGAACCTCTCACTTATAACCATCCATGCTATCCTTATGTCCCCTTGCCCCGCTCAATACACCAAAAGACCTCGCTCCCCCAAAATTCATGAGAATTGACCATTTGGAGGTGATCATTTAACAACAACTTCACAACTACTCCATTTATAATGGTGTCTTGGAGCTATTAGATGTCATTTCATTGAGCTACAGTGATAGGTGAGAGCTATGCATAGCTCACTAAAGGTGTATCAAGAGGCTATTAGTCTATTGGCTATAGAATTTGACTCTTTTTATTTGTAACTTAGCGAAATGGAAAAGATATGGAGACAATCTCCATTCTTCTTCTTTCACCGGGCCATGTAAAATAAATGAAGAAAATAGTCTCAACCCCTTGGAGAAGGAAATTTGAGAACAATACTTAGCATGAACAAACAAAGAATCCAATGAGTTAAGCTTAGAGGGGTCTCCCTTTGTAAACAAGCATCCATAAGCTTGTTAGAGTTAGTATGAATCTTTACTAGAGTTTGAGTAGTCTTCACATCACCAACCACATCCAATAGAAAGGTACCAACCCCTACAATAAAAATGATGTCTCCAAATAAGGTGTAGTTAATACCAATAATATCACCTTATGAATCTATTACAATATGATTTGGAAAGTACATTTCCATACATGTGTGAAAGAAAAATCCATTTGGTTAGCAAAAGGAAGTCTTTTTGAAGACCTCAAGAAACCCCCTTGAAGGAGACAAGAAGGGTTTGAAACCATAGAATACAAGTCGATCTATGAACCCTATTTCTGATGTGTTTTGTGCATGTGTTTGTTCACTTGATTTGACATGTGATAGATAATATATGAAGCCTTTTTTTCCACATATCATCTTCATTAGATATCATGTTGCTAATAATGAAGTGTCTGGATTAGAGTTAAAGTTGTTATTTTAGTTTGTTGTCTTTTTTTCTCTTTTAGAGTACGAATATTTCTGGTCTACTGTGCTAAGGTAGTTTGGCTTTCAAATATTCAAGGAATATGTGAGCTAATATAATACCATATTGTAATATTTGAAATAACATGATGAACTATTTAGCACAATTTATGGTGCTAGATTGATTGAGATGTATATTTTTGGATGGATGGATGTACATTTCTTTAGCCAATAGACAAAACTCACTAAGCATTGTTGCAAGTATGTTATTGACATGTTGAAGTGTCATTGAGACTTAGAAGTAGAAGATTTAGACTTGTATGTTGTCACCTATCCGGGTGTGATGATACCTTGTGGAGGTAGGAAAAATTTCCATTTTTTAAACTCTTGGATATATTCTATACGCTCTTTAGAGAATTTCAACCTATTAAACAAAATTACATAAAAATGTACATTCATGCAATAATTATTAATTGATTTGGGGGTGACTCAACAAATTGTAGCATGTTGGCTTATTGAATTTGTAAGTAAGTTAGGGTTTGATAAATTTGTAAGCTTCAGTGGATTTATTGTGGTTGTATGTGTTTTAGAGAAGCGAGTTTGGAGTGGTGGTTGTGCTTCCTTTATTGAATTTGATTTCTTTGGTTCTTCTTCTTGTGCATGCCCATTGTGGTATCTTCTTGTTTGCAAATATTTTCTTATTATGTACAGAAAAATTTCTTGTTGCATCCTTGAAAAAGTTGCACAATTGTCCTGATTTATCTCTGTAATACCTTGAGTTGTCTCGCTTCTTTCAATTGGGCTGGAATTTTCCACCTCAAGAGGGTTGTTAGCTGTTGTCTAACTAAATTGTTGCAACATTTTTTCTTGTTTTATTTATTTATTTTTTCTTCAAGGAGTTGTTTCCTTTAAACTCTAGAAGAATCATTGCAAGTGGCCTGATTATAACAGTCATCAGAAGTTGTCTGTGATCATGGGCAAGAAAACCCTCAGAGGGTGAAAATTAGGTATGTTCTACCTATGGAAAACTTTTGCTAACATCCAATTAGATATGTTATACATCGTTCATAATTAGGAGATCGCAGACCATACAGTTTCACATAAAAATGCACTACTCCTCAAATATCAGGGTAAGTGCAAGATTATTTGTTGAATATAGTTTAGTCACATGATACAACTATCCCACAACTCTACAATAGAGAGACCAACATGGAACAACAAACTTAAAATCGATCGATGCACTCACTTTCATGGGAATTTCATGAACATTTTTATTTTCTTATATAATGCACTTTTACCCACATTATGATATCACAGGAAAATGGCATTCATAATAAAGTTTTCTGGGTGAAGTAATTCATTTTTTCTGCAAGATCAAGTTACATAGCTATAATGTCTCGTGTTTTTTCGTACATTCGACCGGAAACATATCTTGCAGGGATTTTAAAGGAAATCCCACTCAAATTATCAGAGAATCTCCAGGTGTTCTCATTAAAAAAGTATGTTTCTCCTTATATGTTGATTATTCTTGCTCTTCACTGTTGATTATTCTTGCTCTTCACTGTGTTTTTTATATAAATTAATTTCAATTCATTCATATGAGATATACTCAAGCTCTTGGTTCCAATTTAAAGGTCGAGTTCTCAACATTGTTTGTTGTTCTTTATTTGGAAAGTGCTTGTGGTTTGAAGAGGTTGCAAGAGATGAGAATCTCAAATAGTTGTTGACCGGGCCAATGCAAGTTTTATAGGTAGAATGTGCAGCTTCAATCCCTTATGTCTCAAATTTGGCCACACATTCAGGAGCTAGAATGGTCATCCTTCACCCACATTTATCATGAGCTCAATCAACTAGCAGATAAGCTCTCCGAGGAGGCATTCAAGTAGCCAGCTGATGAACTATCAGCAAGATCAAGGTTGTGGCACACAAAAAAAAAAAGGCAACTCGCAAAATTTAAGCTAACAAAAACCCCTACTCATGAAGTTGACAACTTGTATCCCTCAAGGACCACTGGCTTCTCCTTCATCAAGCAATACTTCCTCAACAACTCACTCAACTGCATCATTTCTATACCCCCAACAATCTATTTATGTTATTGTGCCCATAACATTTTTCGAATAATCTGATGTTTCATAGGTGAACGTCAAATGCCAATTTACTATTTGAAAACCAAATTTTCATCCCTTGTACCTAATGAGCCTTCTTCATTGAATATTTTCTTGAATGGTGTTTTGTTTACTAATTTCTATCATTCTATGATTTCTTATATGTCAAGATTCTTCTCTATTTCATGCCTTACGACGATTCCTTTGCAACATCTCGTGCAATTGCTAGTTTAAATTTTTTCACATATTTAAAAAAATAAACAATTTTAATTCATGGAATGTAACTCAATTGACAATCACCTTGTTATGAAGTATTATGTTAAAACATAAGATTCAAAGTTAAAATCTCCTTGAGTAGCCAACCAAAAATAATATTTTTTATCTATTTATTTATTAAATTTTTAGAATGTGGTTTAATGAAAAAAGAAAAATATAATATAAAAGATATAAATATGACATGATTAAATTTCATGTGGTTTGAATATCTATTTTTAAAAATAAAAAATATAATTATGCACTATCCACTCATGGATATTTCAATGCAAACTTCCGAATGCTAATGATTTTGTGTTAATTGCTAACTATCTTAAATGGGTTTCGTCTTAATTGTCATTGTCTTAAGTGGCCATTGTCTTAAATATAAAGTTTTGTCTTAAATATTTTTGTCTCAAAGTGCATTTGTCTTAAATTTAAAATTTTGTCTTAAAATATATTTGTCTCAAATTGCTTTTGTCTTAAAATATTTTTGTCTCAAACTGTTTTTGTCTTAAATATAAAGTTTTGTCTTAAAATATTTTTGTCTCAAACTCATTTTGTCTTAAATATAATTTTTTGTCTTAAATTTTTTTGTCTAAAATTATTTTTGTCTTAAATACAAAGTTTTGTCTCCAATTATTTTTGTCACACACTATATTTGTCTTAAATTTTATATTTAAGACAATTCAATTAATATTAAATTTTAATATAAAATAACTATAATAAAAAGCGACTTTTTAAGACAAAAGATTTTTAAAAAATATCTTAAAATACCCTTAGTGTAGTAGTGTCTCCTCCTGGTTTCTTGCGAGCATGTCTCATATTTTGGCATGAAGACGTGAAATCACCTCTCTGGAGTATGCGCCTTAAATAGTGTCGTTTCTCAAAGCCATGAAGCCCACCACGTTTTCTCATTTCTACACTAGAGCGAGCATCGCAACGACCTCAGATAATGTGGGCGCGTTGGGTTTGAATGGAATTTTTAATTACATATTAGAATATGTCGTGGATAACTCTTTCTGTGATGCCAATCTCCACAAGTTTCTTACCACCGTCCAATCGATTTCTCTGCTTCCATCTGGATCAAGAATCTCTACCTCTACATTTTCTAAAATTTCGGACAAATAGCGTACAGGACAGGAAACTAAACTCCAAAACACACTCTGATTATAATGGACGATACGTACAGTGAACCCAAAAGAGCAAAGGCTATGAAAATATGCCCAATGGAAGAAATAACCATAACTACGGTCAAAATCAAGGGCCTTTGAAATTTTTACTTTGGAGAATGATTTCTGATAAAAAAAACCAACAACAACACGACCTAGGAAATTCCAAATGCTAATAAGTGCAACAAAGGTGCTTACAATTGTTTGATTATATCCATGAGCTTTCCTGATCTGTCCCATGTTATCAATGGCAGTCTCGATGCTTACTAGAGCTTGAGGAATTGTGAAGTTGTCTCCTCTTTTGGGGCTTTTGAAGAATTTCAGTATACAAGATTGAACAAAAGCTCTGACTTTCACTCTATTGTTATGCTTAATATGTTATGTGCTAGTAATCGATTTTCCTTCATCGATCTCTCGGAAATGTTGCGTATTCTTCTTCTCTTCATTTTCTTTTGTAAGCACAATTATTTTGGCATGATCTGCAACTTCAATTTATGTGGTTGAGTTCTCAGTGGAAATCTCTTGATGCTTTTTTTTTTTCCATCTCCGCCTTAGCAATCACCACGGCACGATCTCCAGCTTCAATTTCTATGGTTGAACTCTCGGTGGAAATTTGTTGATACTTCCTTTTTTTCCCATCTCCACCACCACGAGAGGAAGCGAAAGAAAAACCATGATAACTGCAACTACAATTTTGTAGCCAGCAATAGGAAAATTCTTTGACACATTTTCAACTAAGATTAGAACCATAAGGAATCCGCTAATCCTAGAGATGTTGAGAATATGGTAGAATCGCTTCAACTCATTTTTTCAGTGGTCTCCTTTGTAGGACGAACAACAAACATGAAAATTAGAGCATAAGCAATGGGCAAGTAGCCAAGAGGCAGAATCAAACCGGCAAATCTACTGACACTATTCTCATAAACTCCATGGTATCTCTCTGTGTTACTTATCCAAAATTTTCTATTAATTTAAACAAATTTGATATTATAGATAAATTTCTTCTATATATCTTTACACCTTTAAAAATAATTGCTAGTATTATAACATGGGCAATGATGAGTTATTCCCACCTGTCACACTGATGATCCGGGTTCCATCCCGGAAACGGTGATGTCTGAAAACTTTGTCATAATCTGTTTTGTAAGGCCTCCAGGCAAGTAAGTTTACTGGAAACCAAGATTCGGATTCTTTCCTAGACATGGTTGTAATTAGTTAAAGAATTGCAGCCTCGAGAATGGAGTAAAAATTAATAGTGAAGTTGTTATTTGTTTTCAGTTAGTGACAACTATGGAGGAAAAATTGATATTGATATTTGTTTTGGTTCTGTGAAATTAAAATAATTTTTAATTTGTTTAATTTTTTAAAGATATTATTGTGATTATAATATATTTTTTTACCAGTAAAAAGGAATTTGTAATTCTATATTATATATTTTGGGTTTTTTAATAGGTAGAATTTTTTATTGATTTTTAATTAGTTTTTAAATGTAGAATTTTTAATTGATTTTAAATTAGTTTTTAAAGAGTTTGTGTTTGCTCGAGTTTTAAATTGTTTAATTTAAGATTTATATGATAGATTTTTTTTTCTTAGTTGAAGATCATTTTACTGTATTTATTAATGTTAGGTTTGTAATTTTTATTTAATTTATAAAAGATAGAAAATAAATATGATATAAAAATGTAAAATATTAATTAAAAATTATAATTAAAGAATATTTTAAAAAGAAAAATACAATATAATATTTTTTAATAAAATAGAAAAGTCTATCATAATTTAATTGTCAAATAACAGTGAGGATAGTCAAAATTGGGTGGAATTGGGTAATGCAGATTAACTTATTCAAGCAAAACCATACTACCTAAAATTATTTTATTGATAGTCAGTGTAAGAGACAGGCCCAAATACCTCTAAACCTTCAGTTGTTAACCAATTTCTTTAACAAACTTTCACTTCAACCAAATACTATTTTGATGTAGCTCACCCATTTCCTTAAATCCAAATAAAACAAACTCTTAAACAATACAAACAAATTTAAAACATTAAAATAATAAGTTTTGTCAATTTCTTTTTTTCAAATAAAAAATATAATCTAATTTAAATTCTGAACTTATAAATATAATAATAACTTATTACACTGAAATACAACCTTGCACTTAAAATTTGATCTGTCAACCTTTAAGACTCAAGAAGTACCACCATTAATTCTCCCTCTCCATTTTCTGTGAGATTTAATAATTACACTTATTATAATAACGAAGATTAGCTAAGATTTTGGGAGTCAGAAGGAAGAGTAGCGTACTTTATCCCACTTGGGAAACGCAAAAACAATTGAGATATAATAATAGAGAGGGGTGAGCAGATTTACGGTGAGACGGTCAGTGATGAGATATAGCATATAAAAGAGGTTACAAGTTGCCTCCGTTTATAAGTTCGATATTTACGCTGATATTCGTGCATCAAGTTGCCTCCGTTTATAAGTTCGATATTTACGCTGATATTCGTGCATCTGAGTCCGTGGTAACTTTTAGACTTTTACTTCTTAAAGTAAGCATGGAGTTTCCACCTTCTCATTATTGTAAAATTTAGTTCTTAAAGTAATCATGGAGTTTCCACCTTCTCATTATTGTAAATTTCCAAGTTTTCAGTTAGTTATAAAGCAAGAAAATGTATTTACTTAACTGTCGTTGTAGAAGAGTGATGAGTATTCCCGCCTGTCACGCGGGTGACCCGGGTTCGATCCCCGGCAACGGCGATTTTAGGAAAATTTGTTGTCCTTTTCGTTTTAAGGAATCCTCCACAATCAGATATTTTACCTGTGGCCATGGTTCAATCCCCGGAACAGCGATGATCTTTGTGATGGGTTTAATTAATTTTGGAGTAATATAGGGGAAACTTAAGATTGTCATTTTAACATTAAGAATATATTTAATAATCAGTGAGTTAGATATATCTAGAATTTATGATTTAGCAAGAGCTGAGATTTTAAAATAGGGAATTTTTGTGATGGGTTTAATTAATTTTGGAGTAATATAGGGGAAACTTAAGATTAAATCTACAGGGTCTCACTTTAACATTAAGAGTATATTTAATAGTCATTAAGTTAGATATATCAAGAATTTATGATTTAGCAAGAGCTGAGATTTTAAAATGAGGGAGCCTAGGCTTTGAGTCTTATCCTAATGGGCCAAAGATAATCCATATGGGATTTCAGACCACATGGAGGGAATAACATTCCATTGTGCCAACTAATCCATCTTAAGAGAGTAAAATTAATAGTGAAGTTGTTATTTGTTTTAGGGGTCATTAAAATCAGTGATTGTTTGATCCATAAGGTGTAGACCAATTATTTTGTGTGGGATTTAATTCTCACTAGATCAAAGATTCAAATCTATCAATAACTAAATACAATGTATATTAATAATATCATATATAAAACAAAACACTTTGTCTTTCTTCTTTATATCAAAATTGTAATAAACACAACACATTTCTTGTATAAACATAACCACAAACATATGTGCATATGATATTATAATAAATACATAATACATCTCTTGCATAAACATAACCACAAACATATATGCATATGATATGGCAATGTAATAAGGTCTGGAATTTTATTTTTAACTTGGCTAATAGTCATTGATAAATGTAGATAAACATCAATTTATAATAAACATAAAAACATGTATTTCATGACATAGTTATTATAATTAATTTTTTTATAAAAACTAATTAAATTATAATTTTATAAGTTATTATTAATTATAAAAATAATTAATATATAAGTTAAACATATATGTATTTTAAAAACATGGAACAAGTTACTCATATTTTATTATAGAGATTATTAATTTGTAAATAAGCTTTGTTGTAATATCATGGGCAAGTACCATACTTTATCAATACCACATGCCCAATTCTTGTATGTCATATTACACTTGTTCATATGCAATTTTTTTTTAATTAATCAATCCAAGTAAAAGAATAAAAAGGGCACAACTACAGATAAATTTCAACCAATGATTTAGTTTATCTTACAATGCATATTCTAGAATTTTCTATGGAGATTAAATCCCTACCATTCATCTAATTATTACTAATAGTTAAATTAAAATTTTGAAAACCCTATTCCAAAAGAGACATTAAAGTTTTGAAAACCTATTTAAAAAAAACACACTATTAATATAATGAAATAGATTCAATTCAATTCATATATATGAATAACAAAATAACATGATTAATTCCACATGAATAACATGTAAGAAATTGACTATAAATGATTAAATTAATTAAATATTAATGATTATAAAACATTGATTTAAAAATGCTACTTCAATGAATTCATTCGAAACGTTGTCGCTTTGACCCTCCCTGTTGTTGCGCGTGGCTTTGCTCAGAGGTCGCGGCCCCTGCAGCTGCAGGGCTTGCATGAGCTCACCCTAGGCTTCTTCAATGGAGCATGATGGAGCCCTACTGGCTCCATTCTATCGAGATATCACTGCAGGAAACACCTCCAAAAGAAATATTTCTATCTTCACCTGCCTTACCTCCAATTCGACACTCACTCGCCCAAAACCCGGTCTGACTTATGCAGCTCCTCTGCAAAATCATGGAAAGGAGAAAATGGACACCTCAGCAGCAACAACCACAAAGAATAACCAGACCCCTCTTCCCTCGGATGAGAATGAAGAAGAAGCGAAAGAAGACACAGACTCAAAAGAAGAAACAAAGAAGAAAAATGCATGCAACCCAAAAGTAAGGAAAACTCCAGAAATAATTATACAGGACCCATATGTCGCAGTGTACAGGGAGTATATGCAGGAACATGTGATTATCTGCAAAATTATGGGCATTTGGCCCACAGAACAAGCACTAAAGGGGTTGATTCATGCCAAATGGAACCCAAAAGGAGAGATTGACCTACAACTTGGGTCCAAGGGCTTCTTCACAATTGTCTTCACCCTCCTGGAGGATCGGGACAGGATATTTGAAGGGGGTCACTACTTCTTCAACTCGACAGGATTGTACATGAGATTCTGGAAGGAGAACTTCACCTTGGACAAAGAAGACTTCACCAGAGTTCCAGTTTGGATTCAACTCTACTCTTTACCTACAGACTACTGGGCATAATCAATCTTGAAGGCCATAGGAGATAAGCTAGGAGAGTACATAAAAATGTCAGATGGCACCAAGAATGGACACTACATCTCCTATGCTAGGATATGTGCCTACATAGATGTCTCAGGTACCCTACCAGAAGCAATAAGTCTAAAATATAGGGACGACATCTGGTCTCAAAACATCGACTATGAACATATTCCTTTCAGATGTAGGAAATGCCATGAACATGGACATCTCTTTCGAGACTGTCCCCAAAACAAGGCTCCAACAAAAGAAGATCAAGCGGGGAAAAAATATGACCAAAGATACACCAAGGCAAGAAACAAACACAAGAAAAAAAAAAGAGTATACACAAAGAAAGACCCTCCCATGTTCTCCCAAAAAAATAAGTTCAAAGCTCTAAACACACTTGAGGAGGAGACAGAACAACAATGACAAAATTACATCACAGAATGAAGGATGATGATTTTTTATGACAAAATTATATATTTTTATGATAATTTTCAATGCACGATAAATATTTTTTTGTTTGCTAGGTTATGTGAATTTTGTGATGACAGGAAATTTTACGTGTAGCTTAAGTAGACGAGGGGCAACTAAGCCATTAAAATTGCTCTGGATAGCATTTTACATGGGCCACACCAACATTTAGCATGAATAAAATTTTTCCCACTAAATTTGTGACCTACACCATCGAGTGCCTTAACAAAACACACCATCACCATTTATTGTACGCCTATGAACAAACTTGAATACCACACTTACACTAAATTGATAATTAGTTTATTATTATTAACTCTATTTTATTACATCTCACTTTATAACAAAAACTTCCATCGAAAACATTTGTATCAATCACATAAATCACAATCGCAACTCATTGTTCCATAGGGCATGGGAAGTCGGAAGTCAATTTCACATAGCATGGGAATGAAAGCGCACTTTGGATTGAATATGGAGTAATTTAATTTGCAGAGAAACCCATTTTTTTAAGTGGAAAATTTAGTTTCAAATTTGATGGAGCTTCAGGTGCAGTCATAGTTGGAATTTTGTTTTATGGATGTCCATTTCTATAATCCCCCGCTCTATTTTAAAATAACGAAAATTTTAAATTAAAAAGAAAAATAATTAAAATAATATTGAATAATGACTTTAAAAAAATTGAATTTATATCTATTATTATTATTATTATTATTATTAAAACTTTTATATTACCCAAAAAAACAATTATATAGATATCTAAATGCACAAAGAGGGTGCAACTCTTTTCATCAAATTTCTCTTTTGTTGAGCCCAAACACGATACAATTCACCAAAAACATTAGAATCAAGGTTGAAAATGGTTTAGTTACCTCCTCAAACACACTCAACATCGATACATATGCCAGATACCACATACATAATTGACACTGATACAAATGTAAGTACCCACAAAGGGGCGATTAACTTTGACTCTGTCCCGAGTATTCACCCAACAAAAATTAGAAATGACGAGAACACCTCACCTGGAGAGTCTATATTCCTTACAGGAGTATTAAGCCATGGCCCTCGAAGCACTATTTTGATGGCATCTAACAAATATGACAAGAACCAAGTGGAGTCGGCCTAGGAAAACAAATCCCTCCATAAAAAATATAATGTACATACCACTGTTGACATATAACATAAGATGTAAATGGGAATACCATAGTCCAAAATAGTGCCAGAAGCAACCCATAGAAACATAAGGCCATGACCAAACTACGTTATTTTTATCCAAGGAAAAAAAAACCAGTAACGAATTTCAAGAGAACACAACTAGAGAAACCAGAATAAACTCTAGACTACCCACCCAGTGCCCATACTCACTAATCAACTTCTAAAGACAAAATATTAGTTGGATCCCTTGCGTTGAAGCCTAGATTATCCATTAGGTCCCCACCATCAGAGTCGCAGGCTATACGTATTTCCACATGTGCCAGTTTAGCATCAATTCTATCCATACAAAACCTTTTATTCCTCAACATCCTCGTAACATCCTTCAGAGAGGTGAAGATATTATATTTCTCCACCCAATTGTCCCTCAATACCAAGCCCAACAAAATATTCATTTGCCAATGAAGAGCTACTGAGTTCAAGTATTGTTTTCTCTTGCCCCTGATGCGCCCAAGATATGACACCCAGAGTGACATATCCATATCTTCCCATATATTAGAGTCTGATCCTTTCCTCTCCTACTTTTTTCTCTAGCTCATTGATTTCCTAACACGTCTCAGGTTGCACTTCATTAAAATAAGTTTCCATAAAATCATAGGCAAAGAGCCTTGCCCCTCGTTGCTGAGGTTGAGCGCTACCACCACCTTCTTTTGAGAATTTTATTTTATTTACACAAACCGTTTGCAAAAGATTTAAAGTATAATTTAAAAAGAAAAATAAAAAGAACGAGAAAATAAATCGTCTTTATTTTATTTTTAAATTATGAAATCATAACAAAATTTTTTTATCAAACTTTTCCCTATTTCTCTTAAAAGCTTTGCCTATAAGACACTCTTCTCGAGGGACAATAATAATTATACAAAAGTAAACCCTGAATTTTCATATATAGAGACTATAGATACATAAATCAAAATCATTGAAAGGAATTTACCTTTTTTTTGGGTTTAAACATTGCCTATAAGACACTAATTAAAACATAAAACATAATTCGGTGTTCTAGAGGGGAAGGCAATACATAAAGACTCTTTACGAACACTACAACATTTCTCCCATATTGGGCACTATATGAGCACAAGCTATATGGATAGCATGAGGGTGCAGATCATAGCTACCATAGGATATGAAGATGCAAACTTTCTCTCGCAATGCTTTTCTCATTGTTTTTATTAGATCAAAGAAGTTGCAAGGATATGAGAAAATCCCTTCAATATTTATTAGTATTTTGAAATTTGAATGATGGGATGGCACAATGTGCTCAAAGATGCTAACTTGCTCTGCCACATTAGAGAAGTATTCTATAGATATATTAGATATTAAGGGTTACATAATAATA
Organism: Pinus albicaulis; assembly: GCA_034641835.2. Taxonomy (NCBI): domain Eukaryota; kingdom Viridiplantae; phylum Streptophyta; class Pinopsida; order Pinales; family Pinaceae; genus Pinus; species Pinus albicaulis. The sequence goes on along the minus strand of CM076578.1, from coordinate 662,934,161 downwards.
AAATTGTTTGTTCACTAGAAACTAGCTCCCAACTCTTAGCATTACACTATAAAATTGTTACCAAGTACTCTATTAGGTTTGCAGATTGAAAATATAATAAATATGTTGGGATGGGTTGCTTCCAGTGTGTACTCCGTATTGAATATAAAAGTGATTAAGTAATTAGCAATAATTTAATTGTTTTATAAGGTCCATAGAAAGAAGTAAACATTAGAAAATAATTTGTTAACTAGAATAATAATTGTTTTATATATATTTACTGTAAAAAAAATTATGTTTTAGAATGTGTTATACTAATAAAAAAATGTACTGTTATAATAATCAATTACGAATTTTTATTTTTCTGACATTGTAAATAGTGGATATAAAATTTATAATTAACTATATTATTTTATAAAAATATTCTGCGTGTAGAGGTTGTTTAATTGGTTATTGTTGAATCCAATCGAGCCTCTGAAGCAAAAATGCACTACTTCATGCTTTATAACTCCTTAAGTGGCGTGCCTTACATTTTATTGCACTTTCATATTTTAGAAAGAACCCTAAATAACAAAATGCATCACTTGATAAATGCACTACTTCATGCTTTGTAACTCCTCTAAGAATCCCTAAACAACAAAATGCATCACTTGTTAAATGCACTACTTCATGCTTTGTAACTCCTTAATTAATATGTCTTACATTTTATTGCACTTTTTTCCTTCAGCAAGAATCCTTAAACAAAAAAATCTATCTTTCTTTGTAATGGCTTGATTAACATATTTACTTTGAAGGTGTTCTCTTTGCCGAATTGGACTTGGCAAACATGGTTCAACCCAACCAATCTCGAAGCTCCATTTTCGTTGTTTTGTCTAATAAAAAAGCGGAAACAGTTTTGTGTACACTTTCACGTCAATGGAGCCATTAATTCCACTTTCGAAGATGTAGAGGGATTTTTTTCTCCGGGTTAACAATGAAGACCGGGTTCAACCTTCCTGCACATCGATTGCTCACGGATGGGAGAGGGAACCTTCAGGCCCGGGAATGACAGATCTGAACTCACTGCTCTAGCCCCCTCGCCTGAGGGCTACTAACTTTTATCACTTCGTTCTTAAATCTCCTCTTTTGTTTCCTGCGAGCATGTCGCATATTTTAGCATGAAGATGGTGAAATCACCTCTGATGGAGTATGCGCCTTAAATAGTGTCATTTCTCAAAGCCATGAAGCGCACCACGTTTTCTCATTTCTACACTAGAGTGAGCGTCACAGCAACCTCAGATAATGTGGGCGCTGGGTTTGAATGGAATTTTTAATTACATATTAGAACTGTTGTGGATAACTCTTCTTGTGATGCCAATCTCCACAAGTTTCTTACCACCGTTCAATCGATTTCTCTGCTTCCATCTGGATCAAGAATCTCTACCTCTACATTTTCTTAAATTTCGGACAATTAGCATACACTACAGGAAATTGAACTCCAAAACACACTCTGATTATAATGGACGATACGTACAGTGAACCCAAAAGAGCAAAGGCTATGAAAATATGCCCAATGGAGGAAATAACCATAACTACGGTCAAATCAAGGGCCTAGGAAATTTTTACTTTTGGAGAATGATTTCTGATAAAAAAACCAACAACAACACGACCTAAGAAATTCCAAATGCTAATAAGTGCAACAAAGGTGCTTACAATTGTTTGATTATATCCATGAGCTTTCCTGATCTCAAAAAAGCTCATGGAGCTTTCCATCCCGGAAACGGTGATGTCTGAAAACTTTGTCATAATCTGTTTTTAAGGCCTCCACAGGCAAGTAAGTTTACTGTAAACCAAGATTCGGATTCTTTCCTTGACATGGTTTTAATTAGTTAAAGAATTGCAGCCTAGAGAATGGAGTCAAAATTAATGGTGAAGTTGTTATTTGCTTTCGGTTAGTGACAATTGCGGAGTAAAAATTAATATTGATATTTGTTTTGGTTCTGTGAAATTAATATATATTTTTAATTGTTTGATTTTTTAAAGATATTGTTATGATTATAATAATATTTTTTTTATTAGTAAAATATAATTTGTAATTCTATATTATAACTTTTGGTTTTTTTTATCTGTAAATTTTTTTATTGATTTTTAATTAGTTTTTAAATTTAGAATTTTTAATTGATTTTTAATTAGTTTTTTAAAGAGTTTGTGTTTGTTCGAATTTTAAATTGTTTAAATTAAGATATATATGATAGAATTTTTTTCTTAGTTGAAGATTATTTTATTGTATTTATTAATGGTATGTTTGTATTTTTTATTTAATTTATAAAAAAATCCAAAATAAATATGATATAAAAGTGTAAAATATTAATTAAAATTTATAATTAAAGAATATTTAAAAAAGAAAAATACAATATAATATTTTTTAATAAAATAGAAAGGTCTATTATAATTTAATTGTCAAATCAACAGTGAGGATAGTTATAATTGAGTGGAATTGGCTAATGCAAATTGACTTATTCAAAGAAAATCACATTACCTAGAATTACTTTACTGGTGGTCAGTAAAAAGGGACAGGCTTTCATTGCGGCCAAATACCTTTAAATCTTCGGTGGTTAACAAATTTCTTTGACAAACTTGCACTTCAACCAAATACTATTTTGATATGACTAACCCGTTTCCTTAAATCCAAATAAAACAAATTCTTAAATAATACAAACAAATTTAAAACATTAAAATAATAAGTATTATCAATTTCTTTTTTTGAAATAAAAAACATAATTTAATTTAAATTCTTAACCTATAAATATAATAATAACTTATTACAATGAAATACAACCTTGCACTTAAAATTTGATCTACCAACCTTTAAGACTCAAGAAGTACCACCATTAATTCTCCCTGTCCATTTTCTGTGAGATTTAATAATTACACTTATTTTATCATTCTCCACTGGTTTTGTCTTTGTCTTTGACTTACATTGTAAACCTTGGTAAAAAGAATTATAATAACGAAGATAAGCTAAGATTTCGGGACTCAGGAGGAAGAGTAGCGTACTTATCCCACATGGGAAACGCGAAAATAACTCAGATATAATAATAGAGAGGGGTGAGCACATTGAAGACAAAACGGTTAGTAATGAGATATAGCATAAAAAGGAGGTTACAAATTGCCTCCGTTTATCAGTTCGATATTTACGCTGATATTCGTGCATCTGAGTCCGGTTACTTGTAGTACTTTAACAAAAGTTTCCATGCTTGCTTATAAAGTACGAAATTTGATTTTCATAACTGTCGTTGTAGTATAGTGGTGGTGGTTAACATTTAGTAGTAGTATAGTGGTGGTGGTTAACATTTAGTATTTTACTTTTTAATGTAAGTATGGAATTTCAATTTTCTATGCCTAAGAGTATATCAAGAATTTATGATTTAGCAAGATAACATCTCATTGTGCCAACTAATCCATTTTAAGAGAGTAAAATTAATATTGAAGTTGTTATTTGTTTTGGGAAATACTTAAGTTGTTATTTTTTAGAGGTCACTAAAATCAGTTATTGTTTGATCCATAAGTTGTAAACCAATTATTTTGTGTGAGATTTAATTCTCACTAGATCAAAGATTCAAATCTATCAATACCTAAATACAATTTATATTAATAATATCATGTATAAAACCAAAACACTTAATGTCTTTCTTCTTTATATTAAAATTATAATAAACACAACACATTTCTTGCATAAACATAACCACAAACATATATGCATATGATATTATAATAAACACATAATACACCTCTTGCATAAACATAACCACAAACATATATGCATATGATATGGCAATGTAATAAGGTCTGGATTTTTACTTTTAACTTGGCATTAAGTCATTGATAAATGTAGATAAACATCAATTTATAATAAACATAAAAACATATATTTCATGATATTTTTATGTTATTATAATTAATTTTTTTTATAAAAAATAATTAAATTATAATTTTATAAATTATTATAAATTATAAAAATAATTAATATATAAGTTAAACATATATGCATTTTAAAAGCATGTAACAAGTTACTCATATTTTATTATAGAGATTATTAATTTGTAAATAAGCTTGGTTATAATATCATGGGTAAGTACCATACTTTATCAATACCACATGCCCAATTCTTGTATGTCATATGACACTTGTTCATATGCAATTTTTTTTTAATTAATCAATCTAAGTAAAAGAATAAAAAGGGCACAACTACAGATAAATTTCAACCAATGATTAGTTTATCTAACAATGCATATTCTAGAATATTCCATGGAGATTAAATCCCTACCATTCATCTAATTATCACTGATAGTTAAATTAAAATTTTGAAAACCCTATTCCAAAAGAGACATTAAAGTTTTGAAAACCTATTTAAAAAAAACAAATTATTAATATAATGAAATAGATTCAATTCAATTCATATATATGAATAAAAAAATAACATGATTAGTTCCACATAAATAACATGTAAGAAACTAACTATTAATGATTAGATTTATTAAATATTAATGATTATAAAATATTGATTTAAAAATGCTAATGCAATGAATTCATTCGAAACGCTGTCGCTCTGACCTAGCCTACCGCTTTGACCCTCAATGTCGCTGCGCGCGGCTCTGCTCAAAGGTCGCGGCTCCTGCAGCCGCAGGGCCTACATGAGCTCACCCCGGGCTTCTTCAATGGAATAGGATGGAGGCCCGCTGGCTCCATCCTATTGAGATATCACTGCAGGAAACACATCCAAAAGCCATATTTATTTCTTCACCTGCCTTACCTCCAGTTCGACACTCGCTCGCCCAAAACCCGGTCTGACTTCTGCAGCTCCTCTGTAAAATCGTGGAAAGGAGACAATGGACACCTCAACAGCAACAACCACAAAGAATAACCAGACCGCTCTTCCCTCGAATGAGAATGAAGAAGAAGCGAAAGAAGACACAGACTCAATAGAAGAAACAAAGAAGAAAAATGCATGCAACCCAAAAGTAAGGAAAACTATAGAAATAATTATACAGGATCCTGGTGTCACAGTCTACAGGGAGTATATGCAAGAACATGTGATTATCTGCAAATATATGGGCATTTGGCCCATGAAACAAGCATTAAAGGGGTGGATTCATGCCAAATGGAACCCAAAAGGAGAGATTGACCTACAACTCAGGTCCAAGGGCTTCTTCACGGTTTTCTTCACCCTCTTGGAGGATCATGAAAAAATATTTGAAGGAGGTCCATACTTCTTCAACTCGGCAGGATTGTACATGAGATTCCAGAATGAGAACTTCACCTTGGACAAAGAAGACTTCACCAGAGTTCCAATTTTGATTCGGCTCTGCTCTTTACCTACAGACTACTGGGCACCATCAGTCTTGAAGGTCATAGGAGATGAGCTAGGAGAGTACATAAAAATGTCAAAGGGCACCAAGAATGGACACTACATCTCCTATTCCAGGATATGTGCCTTCACAGATGTCTCAGGTGCCCCACCAGAAGCAATAAGACTAAACTATAGGGATGACATCTGGTCTCAAAACATCGACTATGAACATATTCCTTTCAGATGTAGGAAATGCCATGAACATGGACATCTCTTTCGAGATTGTCCCCAAAACAAAGCTCCAACAAAAGAAGATCAAGCGGGGAAAAAAGATGGCCAAGGATACACCAAGGCAAGAAACAAACACAAGAAAAAAAAAGAGTATACACAAAGAAAGACCCTCCCATGTTCTCCCAACAAAATAAGTTCAAAGCTCTAAACACACTTCAGGAGCAGACATAACAACAAAGCACAAGGAAAGAAGAAAACATGCAACAGGAAAACAACAACAAGGAAATGGAAGCCCAAAAAAAACTCACACAAGCGAGCACTCAATACCAAGAGGATACTGACATGGAGAACATACAGGAAGTACCCCCCCCAGAGGAAACCAAGATTGAAGAAGTCCTAATGGGAATGGATCTACTGAAAATAGAAAAAGAATGGAACAAAAATGGAATAGAAGCCATTCCCAGGGAGCACATCCAAAAAATTGAAGAGGCTTACCTACTACAAGAAGGAATGCACCAAAACCGAGAACACCAAAACAAGGGCAAAGGCATAGAAAGCGGAATAATGGTCAACTTAAATGCAGGGAAATTTTTTCCAAAAGGGTAGAATAGGAAGAGAGGCCAGAAGTCCACCAACTAACTCCTCCATGAGTTAGGAGCTCACCTCATCAATGAAGGAAAGGTAAGAGAAATCGCTCTACCCCCCAAAATTTTTCAATGATTTGTATATCCTGGAACATCAGAGGACTGGACATTCCTAGTAAGAAAATAATTCTAAAATCTAGAATAGCCTCTGAAAAAAGGGATATTGTCCTACTTCAAGAAAGAAAAAGCGACCTAAACTCAATGGAAGTACTACAACAATCCTGCTTCAAAAACCAATACAACCATTTAGCCATCTCAGCCTCGGGCACTGATGGTGGTATTCCCACCTTTTGGAAGGACTCTCGCTTTCACCTTTGTGAATCTGTGACTTTCAAATACGCCCTCACCACAGTTCTTCAAATCACTGGCACCACAGACAAGATTTGTATCACCAAGTTTTATGCTCCTCACTCTGTTACCGAAAGACTTGCCTAGTTAATCAACTTTAAAAAGCACCTTGGCTCTTTCAACCATCTCCTCAACATCATAGCAAGCGACTTTAATATGATAATCAATCTTGGGTAAAAGAGAAGCAGACTCAGAAAATTGGATAAAGACGCAGCTGCCCTCCGGGACCTTATTGATGCTCTCTGACTCATAGACACCCCCACCAAAAATGGCTCTTTTACCTGGAACAACAGAAGAGGTGGGGATAGACAGATAGCCTCCAGGCTAGATAGATTCCTCCTCTTTGAGGACTTGTACCTCATCTCCTTGGAAACAAAATCGAACATCACCCCTCAGGTGGGATCATATCACTGGCCCATTATTCTAAAATTCCAGTTATCAGAAGGTCCCAAAAATAATCCCTTTAGGTTTGAAGCATTCTGGATCAATCATCTTGAATTCATGGACAAAATGAAAGAATGGTGGTCCACCCCCCAACCCACCCAAGGAAACAAAATGTACAACTTACAACAGAAACTGAAATTTATCAAATCTGAACTCAGACTTTGGAATAAGAATACCTTCGGAGACATCATAGCAGAAAATAAATTGATAGAACTCAAAATGGAATCCCTACAACAGAACATCATCAACAATGGAATGATTGAACAAAGAAATCAAGAGGAATTAAAGCTACAAAAAAGTTGGGAGGAAAGGGTTGCTCAAGAGGAGACCTTATGGTGCCAAAAATCCAGGGTTAGCTAGCTCAAAGATGGAGAAAAGAACACAACATTATTCCACCGTTCTATGATCCAACATAGGAAACACAACAGAATACTGAGCCTCAAAAATCAACAAGGCAACATCCTCATCACTCACAGAAATAGAAGAGGAACTCAACCAGTATTTTGGAGACATCCTCACTAAACCTAACAATGCCAACAGGGAAGAAATAGAAAAAATCACTAGAAACATCCCCAAAATCTTAACTAAGGATCAAAACTAAATGCTTATAAGGAAATTTTCTATGAACGAAGTTTAAGAAGCAGTCCAGACCATGCCCAATGGAAAAGCCCCAAGACCAGATGGCATCACCATTGACTTCTTCAAATCCTATTGGCCACTGATTAAATCAGAGATCCACGATCTGGTGGAAGAATCCCGCATCCAAAAGACAGTCCTAAAAGCCCTCAATGCTACCTTCCTCACCCTCATCCCCAAATCTAGAAATGCTGACTACACTGACCAATTCAGGCCTATTGCCCTATGTAATGTAATTTACAAAATCATCTACAACATTCTGGCCAATCGCATCAAAAACATCCTGCCCCTCCTCATCTCCCCCCAGCAAATGGGTTATGTGGAAGGCAGACAAATTTTGGACAACATTATCCTCTCACAGGAAGTCATTCACTCTCTCAAGGAGCAAAAGAAACCAGGCATGCTCATCCAGCTGGACATGTCCAAAGCCTTCGAAAATATCAACTAGAATTATATCAGAAAAGTGTTGGAAGCTTTTGGTTTTAAGAAGAACTGCACTAAATGGATTATGAACATGGTTTCAGGAGCCCTCTTCTCCATTATTCTTAATGGCTCCCCCTCCTCCATCATCAACCCATCCCGAGGAATTAGGCAAGGCGATCCCCTCTCACCTTTCCTTTTTGTCATCATGGTAGAAGGTCTCAGTCGCTGCCTCCTCAAATGGCAGTATTTCTGGAATACAACTTTACCCCTCCACTCCCCCTTCCACTCACCAAAAATTTGTGGATGACACTCTGCTCATGGGCTCTCCTGTTGTCAAAGAAGCCCTTGCCTTTTAGAACATTCTTGCTGATTTTTCACAAGCCTTTGGCAGTTCAATTAACATAGCCAAATCTAAAATCTTCTTTCTAAATACCTCCCAGTCCATTCAAATAAACATAGCAAGAACTATGGGTTTCCAAATCAATTCCTTACCCTCCAAGTACCTTGGAGTTCCTTTAACTCATAGAGATTTTTCTAAGGATAATTGGGAATCTCTGGTAATCAAACTGAAAAAAAAAAATATTGTCAACTGGACTTTCAGATCCTTGAATCTCTCTGGTAGACTAATCCTGGTCAACTCAGTTCTTCAAGCCATCTCGCAATACCAGTATTCTGCCATTGTCGCTCCCAAATATATTTCCAACCAACTTAAGACCATCCAAAGAGTTTTCTTATGGAAAGGAAAATAAAACAAAGGAAAACGGGCCCTTGTTGCCTGGGAAAAAATTTGCAGACCCAAAAAAGAAGGAGGGCTTGGCCTCAGAGACCCCGATTTGCTGGGCAAAGTAATAGGCACCAAAACCTAGTGGAGGTGGATCACTTGCCCTAAAACCTCTTGGGCAACGCTCTAGAATACAAAATATGCCCCATCTCACCACCCAGAGACTCTCATCAAGCTCTGTGGAAACATCAAGGGCTCTAGTTTGGAACCATGCATGGGGGAACAGAGCAGCAGTTCAAAAACATTGCTTTTGGGAAATAATAAATGGAGGTACAACATTGTTCTGGGATGACGCTTGGGAGCAAAGCCCTCGTCTCAATCAAGAAAAATTCTAACAAATCAAAATTTATATGGACAGCCAAAATAAAAGGGTTGTCAAAGATTTCTGGAAAAATTATGAAACACTGGATGGAGGGAATGGCAAGAGGCCCCAGAATGGGTTCAGCAAAATTACCCTCAGGAATGGAGAAATCTAGCTGAAGAGCTAAGAAAAAGGCAGATTCAAATGGAAGAGGAGTAGGACAAGCTAATATGGGGCTCTAATGTTGTTGGTCACTTCAACATAAAAGAGGCCTATGGCTACTTAACCCACCCCACTGCCACCCCCATTGAAAGAAAATGGCACACTCTCTGGAACACAAACACTGGCCCAAAATCTCAGTCTTTCTTTGGCTAGTAATGCACATAAAAATTCTTACCTGGGAGAATTTAATCAAGATAGGCTTCATCGACCCTTCCATATATATGCTCTGCAAAAGGAATGGTGAAACTTCAAATCATCTGTTAATTGAATGCCACTTTTCCTCCAACATCTTGAATTGGATCCTCCTTGTCTTTAACTTCTCGGACAAGGACCCCTCCTCCATTCTCAATTCCTTGGATCACTGGCGCACCTCCTTCTCCAATCAACCTCTCATCAATATTGCGTGGATCCTTTTGTCGGGAATTATTTTTTGGGCAATATAGAAGGAAATAAATGCTAGAATCTTCAAAAATCGGGAAAAAAGGAAGAACAGATAATTTATTCCATAAAACAAACTCTCAGGGAATCTGCTTCCATAACCAAACTTCCAGACCCCCCTTCCCCCGCCCACTCGAGAGGATCTCTGCATCCTATCACTACTAGACCTATCCCTCCACAACTCTCTAATGCATCTCAAATCTCCACTGGCCATGTCATCTGACCCCAAGTGGCTGCCTCCTGAACCCAACTACATCAAGAAAAATTATGATGGGGCATCAAAAGATAACCTGGGCAAAGCAGGTTTTGGTGTGTCTTTAGAGATCACGCAGGCCAAATTCTCTGGATATATTATGGAAATCTAAGACACACAGCTACCAAAAATGTGGCTGAGATTCATGCCCTAGCTCATGGTATCACCATTGCCATGGATAAGAACTTCTGGACTTTATTCGTCGAGGGGGAATCCATGGTCGCTACCCAATATTGCAAAAAGATCCAATATGGCAAAAACGTCAACAAGGTTTCAGACAATTGGAGAATAAACAAAATTATTTAGAAAATCAAATTCCACATCGACAAGGCCAAAGGTGTCACCTTCCATGCGGTCGGGCGCAAGGCCAACCAACTGGCTTATCTGCTAGAAAACGTTGGCATCAACAGAAATACCAGTCTCTTTTCCAATTCATGGGATGTCCTTGATCTGCTAGATGTTAGAGAAGAATGTCGTCGCATCAGGGACATCGATTCGCCGGTAGAAGGACAACCTACCCCTTTGGCATCTCCTCTCCTCCCCCATGGCATTCATGACCCAGACCTCCTGCACCCTCACCACTCTCCCTTTGTATGATCGAGCCTACGGCTTTGTCCCTGTTAGACATTCGAATGATAGACCCAACTGTAATATTAATTTCCCACAGATGATCTCCAGCCCAAGTGTCCCATTCTCTCGCTGCATCTCCTGTCGTGCACCCCTCCTTCCAGCCTATATTAACCTCACCCGAATCTGTTATATTTCATTCCCTTTTTAGGCTTCTGCGACCTCATCTACGACTGTCTTTCGTAGCCACTCATCCTTGTCTCTCCCCACGCCCGACCACCCAGACCCCCCATTGCATCTTGCGACTCCTACCTAGTCCCCTCTGATCTGCATTGCTCTCATGGGGCCTCGCAGAGCCAATCCCTAATTCCCTGCCCATGTTGGGCTCGACCGTGGTGCATGTTGGGCCACCCCCTCTTGGCCCCCTGTAATGCGCGCGGAAACGACTCCTAGAAATGCAGCATTGGACTTTGCAACAACCACCAGTTAGGACATGAAGCCTCAGATAGAGGAAATTGAAGATAAAGCCCAGAAAATACGCAGAAGAACTCCGACAGAAGCTGTAGATGATGCCTTCAGATGGATTCCAGACCCTGGTCTCACCAAAGCCAGAGAAAACCTTTATAGTCGGGCCATCAACCTCCACTGGCAGACCAAAACCATGCTGGCCATGGTGCTTCAAGAGCAGCAGGACCACAACAACATTCTGGAATGAAAAATAGACTCCCTCACCGAAAAATTTGTAATGTACGTTGGCGAAGTGCACCATCATTGGTTCATTGACAAAATCTCTCTGCACCATGCTCTTCTCAAATGGCGGACTGCAACTTGTCATCTCATTCCTGTCACCAAAGCTGAAGGCATTGATCCTTCTGCCCCAAGATCTTTCTCGGTGTAGGTCAGCCCCGGTGGAACTAGACCCTCCTCTAGTGGGAAGCAACATTATGGCTCCGAAGATGGCAACACTCTTGAATGTCCAATTAGTGCAGACGACTTCCTGATGGACGAAGCAGCCCAACCATGCTCCCCAAGCTTCTAGTTTTCCAATTTCTGCGACTGCAATTTCCAAATGCTCAGTTTTTCTTCTTCAGTGAGGCCAAAAGACCTTTTTTCTCGACTTAACTATCTATGTTTTGATCACTGCCCACTCCCTTTTGCATCCCTCCCTGTAAATCATTTCCCAGAGGGTGAAAACAATGTCCAAAGTGACAAATGTAATAACTGCAACAAAACAACAATCTGTAATTTTGCCTGATACTGGCACTGATGTAATTCTCTGTTTTATATGAATGTGAATAGCTCCATCTTATTTACAAAAAAAAAATTCTAATACAATATATTATAATAATGCCCACTATTAATATTATTTTCTATTTTCTAATGTATTTTAGATTTTCAATGTGGATTACATTGATAATAACTCATCAAAATAAAATATGAGAATTATATCTTAATGTGCATAAGGCACCAGGATTGATACTCTCTCCATCTTATAACGATTCAAAATACATAATTTAATTGACAAGTCACATTCATTTACGTTATAAATTAATTTAATTTAAGTGACAAGTCACATTTATTTACTTGATAGATTAACTTAATTTATATTGTAAAATTATATCAATAAAGGTAAAATCACAATCACATTTTTAATATTAATGTAGTTATTGTGCAAAGTTAGTTGAGCTTGTATGTCTCTTGGAATATAGTTTAATTCTTCCAAAGTCGCTTCTATCCTCAACCCTTATTTATGAGATTTGTACCTAAAACCTGGTAAGGACTAAATCTCACTCAAACCTGCTAGTTTACACCTAATACTCACCATATAAATTAAAATAATGATTAATATTAGTAACCATTATGTTTTAGAACTTTATATTTTAACTTAATTAATAAGCACACACACACACACATATATAGAACATGTCAAAGAAAAATACCTAACACATATACATATTCTAAAAGCTAAAAAATTCTATTGACCAGCAAAAAAATGAGTACATCGACACATATTAGTCTTCTTCTTGCCATGGTCTACCACTCAGGAAACCAAATCGGTAGCCCAAGAGTAATTTTTTTTTGTCCATATTAGTACATGAATAACATAAAAATTGAGTTTGTGACTTGTTTATGCATAACATACTGTAAACATAAAAAAAACATAGAGGACAACCAGCTGTATAATTGGAGTGTTACTGTCAAAAGTTGAGGGAACTATGGTGTTGAAAGTGATGACCTATCCCCTCAACCCTTGGAGTGTTACTGCCAAAAGTTGAGGGAACTATGATGTTGAATGTGATGACCTATCCCCTCAACCCCTTTCCTTCATAGGCACCCAAATTAGAGAAAATTATTAAGAATTTAAACAAATTAAAAAAAAGAATATTTTTATATAGAAATTTGCGAAATTTATATAAATATAAATAATATTATTAATAACCAATATAAATTCATTTTAACTCTAGACATATTAAATGCTAAGATAATTTTTTTGAGCTACAAAATTTTCCTAATTTTTACTTAAAAAAAAACAATAAATAATATTTTCTTAATATTATATCTTAATATATTCACGATTAATCAAATTTAAAATAAACATTTCAAATCCATTAAACAAATTTCAAACATATTAAAAAAATTACTTAAACCATTTATTTAAATCTCATTATATTATATTATATATTTTATATATTTAAAATGGTTTAGTAGATTACTCAAATAATTCCATAAAAGGTTAAGTTGATGATAAAGATACCGTTATATATTACAACAATAAATTTACATTTTATGTATTTTCATGTCAACACAAATCAGGTGACAAGCCAAATGGAAAACATTCCTATTATAATGTTATAAGTAGAGCCTATATGTGACACAACCAACTTAATGGTTTGTTTAATCAACCAACTCACCAATTGATTCATTCCGCTTCAAAAATTACACTTATTTTAAGTTACAAGAAGGTAGATTAAAGATCCTAATCCGCGGTTGTAGCGGCGGAGAGTTCTCTCCCTTATTATCCCACACGGGTGAATTATAAATCTTCTTTAACATTTAGAAGGCACAGATAAAGAAATAACGGCTGTATTTGAATAAACCCAAAGACTGCAGCAATGCTAATATGACACTATTCCGAGAGTAATGGTCAGAGGGTTATACTGGCATCCCAAATGTTAGATGATAAAATCTTTAAATAGAAATAGGTTACGGTAAATAGAGTTTCAATTACAAAAAGGAAGTTTTTAATAGGTGAAAGTTCACTATTATAGTTTTTATAATAATAATTGTTAATGAATATTTTAATATTTTTTTAGAAAAATGAAATGGTACGGATTTTTTCTATTAATTCAATTTAGTTTGAATGCTAAAATCTTTACATTGGTTACAAAATGTTTTTCTACATTGTTAAAAAAATAGAGAAAATTTGAGCTTACAACTTTCTAATCACCAATTGTTATGATAAAATAACTAGCAATTGCTCCTAAAGGCGCAAAGGAATACCAAAGGTATGGCAGACTGCAAGGCATTGATGGCTACATTTCCTCTTCCAACTTTGTAGGTTGTTTTAGGGTTTTTTATGTTGTTGCTTATAAAAAGGGAAGGTAAGGGCTGTACTTTGACAATTTAAGTTACTGGTTTCTTAAGAATTGTTTCTTGTCAAATGTTAATTTGTTTTTCCTTTCCTGGTGGTTCTCGATCGACTTCGGAATATATTTGTTTAATTTAATCAATTCATAAAGTATTTAATTTAATAAAAATATATAGCAAAGGTATGGTGGACTTCCAGCCATGGTGCCAAACGATCAAGTGAAAGCTCAGATCAAAATCATGTTGAACAATTTGACAGAGATTGCAAGTAATGTTCTCAGCATTGGCAAAAGTATTTTGAATCTTTATTAACTTTAATTAAATCAAATCATTAAGTATTTAGTTTCATAAAAATACATAGCAAAGGTATGGCAGACTTACAGCCATGTTGCCTAACAATCAAGTGAAAGCTTAGATCAAAATCATGTTGAACAATTTGACAGAGATTGCAAGTATTGTTCTCAGCATTGTTAAGGACATTTTTGTTGTGGTCAGTTCACTCAAGATCCTTCGTTTTCCAACGCCATGCCTGTTGTTTGATCTTGAGGATGAGGGTGGGAGTAATTAACAGTCCCGTAATAACTAAAATGAAAGGAAAAGAAAGTTGAGACCTTCCATTTCATTAAATACCTCAATCACAGAGAGGAAATAGATTTTCAAAGCCAAATTTCTATAAGTCTGCAATAAAATTTAGCAGAATACGCCACCATGGTGTGTGTGAGTCCAATTAGGGAGGCACAAGTGTTGAGATCCATAACGACATGGATTATGGAAGTGTTCATCCAAATTGCTATGTTCTTGAGCATAAAGGAAATTCCTCAAGGTTATTCCTTGAGGTTACCTATAAATAGTTTGAAGGTATTCTCTGTGTGCATAACAGATATTGATTCTCGGTCTCACAAAATGAGAAATTCCCATTCCGAACAGAGATGCATCACAGAGCTAAATGCGACATTCTCAGTCTCACAAAATGAGAAATTCCCATTCCGAACAGAGATGCAACACAGAGCTGAATGCGACGTTTTGGTTGTAGAACAAAAGGGAAGTCCATAAACAAAACCGAGATCATCTATGCAAAGTAAAACCTTAAGTAGACCGGTTAATCCAGATCGTCTATGCGTCGATGGATTGTGGCTATCCCTTGGATTGACGTGTTGGAGACGAGGCAAGGGAGGCCATGCGATGTTGTACAGATGGTTTAATGATAAGAAATTCCGAGACACTTTATTAATTCAATCAATTTTATTAATTATTGATTTATAAAACAAGAAAAATTATTCTTATTAAAACAAATACAATTTTAACTCGTAGTCTCAAATCAAACTAAATACAATACACTTGATAAGAAATTCCAATCAATTTTATTTATTATTGATTTATAAAACAAGAAAAATTATTCTTATTAAAACAAATACAATTTTAACTCGTAGTGCAAAATCAACCAACATAATACACTTGATAAGAAATTCCAATCAATTTTATTTATTATTGATTTATAAAACAAGAAAAATTATTCTTATTAAAACAAATACAATTTTAACTCGTAGTCTGAAATTGCAGACATGCAAAGAAAGGAAAAAGTTGAACTTTAAATATGTATTTCTCATACCTCATATCAACTGCATTAAGCTTTTGCTGGGACAATTCCTACTACTTTGAAGTTTGGAATGTGAAAAGCACAGATGCATAGACTTACATTAATAGACTTGGAACCGACCTTAATTACATAAATAGACTTGGAACCCCACGAAACCCAGCTCGGCAGATAGAACTCGAGCTGGAGAGTACCATTAGGCTATTCAGACGCATGCATTTCACGAGAAATGCAAAAAAATCTATTCTTTCAATCAAAATACCCTGGGCTCGTCTGTGCAGTACATCGGCACAGTCCGACACATCTATTTGCAACTCATATATCATTACATACATTAAACCGACGCGATTTTTTTTTTCGAGTTTATGGTTTACCTAAAACCAATCTTGGAGCCTTAGTAGCATTAAAATGAAAAAAAAAACAGATGCTAGCCGGTGAATTTGTTGTGGAAAAGCAGTTTTGCAAAAGAAACCCTTGTTTCTGTCTAGGGTTTATGAACCAAATTTGCTATTGGGGGTTTGAAAAGCCGTGTCTGAAGAAAACTAAACATGTCAAAAAATGAGTGAAGTAAATCATGCATACCTTCTATTAGAGGAAGAGTGAGGGCTGGGCCCTCCCACCTCAGCACCTTTAAGCATCTGCTGATGATGTCCATCTCCGCTTGATCTTCCAAGCTTCCTGGACTTGTTCTTCTTTGCCTTAGATTGCTGAAGGGGCATGTATGTGCGTTGTACTTAAGCTTTAATCGTCTATATTCTCCAACCACCACGAGATCGGATCACACTACGTCCGCACAGACTCAAACCCTGGAAACCCTAACAAAGTTATGCAAAATCAAGCGAAGCTCTCTGAATCACATAAATCCGTCAGCTAAAGCCCAGTGTCCTTAAAGCATAGACGTTCGATAACTTCCCTCGAACATGCCCAAACCCTACAAACAGACTTCAAAAAAAAAAAATGCGTGTAGATTACCTGAATTTGCTGAGAGAAGACTCTAAACAATGCCAGAGAGCCTTCGAATTTGCAGCCTCCAATGTGAATTTGGGATTCAAACCATTGGCCTGGTTTCTTTTCCGCCGTCGTGTTGACGCCATAGCCCTATCACATAAAAGGAAAACCCTTTGGGCACCTTAACCCTCATGAAGGCGGTGGCCAGCAAGTTTTCAAACTTTCAAAGTAAAAATTCACAATCATTTAGTAAACTAATAGCTAGGTTTGTCGTAATGACGACATTTAAACATCGCTACAAGCGATAATGAAATAACTATTTATAGTAATCCTGGAGTTCAAATGGGGTTGGTACACCTTCACAACATCCGTACAATTTTCTTTCTTTCACCCTAATGATGGGTAATAGTATTTACCTGAAACATTGATATTGCTATACTTTAACCCAACTCATTCCAAATATACAATGAATATCTCTCTCCTTTGTCAAGCACTTAATCAATTTTGAATTAATGAATATGCTTTTTGATAGAAATAATCTTCAATTTCCTCGTGAAAAAAACTTGTCAATGATTAGAAGACAGAGTCTGTATCAAAAAATTCTTGAAGTTTTCAAATGTTGCTAATAAGTGTGTGTTATGCCAAGAATTTGTAATGGTTTTATCTAGTAGTCTAAATTGACTTAATATCTAAAGACAACTCAATCAATTAGGGTTATTTTGTCATATACCCAAATGTTTTGTGAGTAGACATTTATGGCTCTAAGTGCGTTTTTTTGGTTAATAATTCACAATTTATTGGTATACGAAAAACTAGCATTACAATATATTAACTTGGCAATTTGATTTCAAAATGTTTCTTGTGAATTTCCTCTTAAACTTACAATCAAATATTTCTAAGTTAAGTATTTTAATCCCAATGCTGTGTAGTATAATATATATTAGATGAACTAAAAGACACCTAAGATCTAATAACCATCAACAATCTTGTTCACCCGTCAAACTTGACAACCAGAAATCTACGTAATCATACTCAACTTTCATTTCAGTTAAGGCTAAGACGATGGAACGAAGTATCAGAAAAGTTTTACAGTTATTCGATAACCTCAGCACTGAGGCCAATTGGGAAGAAGAACACTTGCAAACTACAGGGCGTAACATAGAGAAATGTAAACACTACCACACAATTATAGAGTTCATGAGAGAGGTCAGCGAATCATGCAGAGAACAAGGCAGCCCCAGGCAGGCCTCAAAGGGATGTAACAGATGGAGCAGTTAATGACAGCAAAGGCAGGACAGGTGGCAGTGCAAACAAAAATCCAAAAGGGGTAGCCACATCAACTATAACAAAAAGACTGGTGAAGGCACATTAATCATAACAACACATCTCCTTATTAGATATGACAACGCAAAGGAAAGTTTATTGGGTGTGGAGGTGGGTGTAGGTGGAAACTACTGATTGGCATGATAACAGAAATGTTGATGTTGATGCAGATGACTAAAGAAGTTGTTCTAACAGGGGAGGGGATTCACAACAAGCAACCCACAAGGGAATGCAGACCATGCCCTAGTCCACTGAACTCATCATAGAAGATACCAGGATTATGACACAATACATTTTGGCCAAGGTGGGGGTCAACTTTTCTCTGGGGATGAGTCACCAAGTTGTGGATTCAATGGAGATGGAAAGCTGGAACCTGGGAAAGCCAGCACCACACCAGTGACTCCTCCCTCTAGCATTGAATTTGGTTACATGCTTTTATTTTCTTCTACTTGTTAGTTAGCAATATTTAGGGAAATCCGAGCTTAAGTAATCCAGTTAATCTTAGTACATTTTTTCTTGGAGAAGCGTAGCTGATAAACGCACCAATAGGGAACTTTAATAGATAAATCTGGTGGAAGATGATGATCTGAAAGTCACACCTGTTTTTTGGTTTCCCCTTCTCTGTCTTTTGAACCACTGAAAACACGGACATGGTCCAGGAATCATTTTTTTCTTGAACTGCAAAACTGGGATCCAAGATCTAAACTAAAGCCCCACAATTTTGTGACTGAAAATCAACGCTAAGTGCTTTCTACTGTATATTAATAAAATCCTTGTTTGTTGACTAAAGAAATAGTTGTCAGATAACCCCTGGACAGGTGTGGCATTTAAACTCCACTAGGAACTAAATTTTGCAGCAATTTTCTCACTTTTCGCGTGCAATCATGACATAACACATATGAAAACTAAGTGTCATTAGTAACATTGCATATGAACAACATACTCAACTTTTCAGCATACACCCAGACAAAGCAAAACAATTGAATAGATCCGTGTGCCATTCGCACAAGTCCAATATATTCCCATGTAGAGCAGTTTTGCCACGCAGCATCAAGAAACTTACATACCACAACCATACATAGGAATATTACTAGAGAGAAGGAAATATCAGCAGTATAGTTTCAACATCTAATATTTTTGATGCTAGCAAGAAGTTTGTTGAGGACAACTCTCCCGTGTTCTGTCTAGAATTATAGATATATGTTAACAAAAGAAAGAATTCCTACAAATAAAATTAAATTAAGCCGATGGATCAGAAAGACTGCCATAAAGAGACCAGAATTTTTGCTAAGATTTTAAAAAATCAAGTTAATTCTTACGTTTTACCTCGTTTTGAAAAAAGTATGCTATACAACATTACAAAATCATGACAGTGGATTTGTTTACAAAGCCCACAAATGCAGTTGAAATTTTCTCCTCATGTTCCCACTCCAAACAATTACTACAAAATATTAGTGCCACTGAAACAAATACCTTTCAGAAAATCACCAGGAGAGAAAAAAGCATGTAAATCAAGCTGAAGCATATGACACCAAGCCTCAGTGTTCATCCCCGTGAGATGCCAAGATAGTCAATAAACTGTTGCAAGCTCTTATGCACCAAAGCACGGTCAATGCCGCGATGAAAAACATGACGAGTCCTTGAGGTGGGATAAAAAGCGCAGATGCCGAGAAAATCACCATTGGCAGCATACAGTAGCCTACCAAGCTTAGAAATATGTACAGATCCAAGTTACCATTTCTCCCTCCCAACATATTGAACAGAAAATAGAGGAACAGGGAAGCGACGAATCATGTCAATTGGGTACGACAGACCACATCGATAATAGAACCCTGGTGTACGACTTAATACTCCGCTAACTTCACCAGTGAGCCAAGGCCGTGAGAAAGTTCCATTGGGATTTAAATTAAGTTAATCAGAAAGCATTTTTTTTTAATCAACTCGACACCGACATCTCTTAGAAACCAGAAAATTTCCATTTAAATAAAACCAAATGCATCGACATTTACATGTCCTCAAAGCACTTTGCGAATTCCTTAAATAAATTACGGTCACAGAATCTAATTCAATGCAACGGATTATTTTTAACACAATAATTAATTTATAATAACAATGGGAGACTTGACAGATTTAAGATAATGTAGGTACCTTTTTTCTTCTCCTTCTCGAAACTAACTTCTCCCTGTGACGATTCGCCATGGGCATCACGCTGCAAAGGCTTTGTATTCGACCAGGACTTGTAGGTAATCGTTCCATTACGTCGCCCAATGCGGGGCCTCCCAACAGTGTTAGGGTTGCATTTCCCAGCAATGCGACTAGTGGAAACAAGTCGAACCCCTTGCCCTAGAATGCAACTTTTATCTAATAGCACAGGCGCCTACAATGTATAAGCCATCCTGTAAACCCCAGATTTAACCTTCCACGGTTAAGAATGGTATGTGTTCCTCCTACAATAACGGAATGAACTCCTTGAACTTGCGCAGGGCAGAGTGGCATGTGAGGGCACCATGATCGGGATCTCCTTTGGGAAACTGGGCTTGATCACTGTAAAAGATAGCGCCTTCATCCCACCCAGACATGGCTCACTACAATAGTCTGGACATCGACGGGGTAGATATGTTCTGTTCGCGAGCTCGATTTCAAACAAACACCTGCTTAGACCGGCTCGACACAGCAGCGAAACCGTCATTTTAAGCCTGCGAATGTAAGAAATGATGTGGGAAACACGGGAAGGAAATGAACGCTGGACGGGAATCGAACCGAGAAAAGGGTTTCTAAACCCATAGAAAATGCTAAATAGATTTGTTCGAGACAGTTAAACTTCTGAGTCGAATGCAGACTTTAAGAATACCTGGAGGAGAATGCATTGTGTTAGCCATGCGTGGAAGAATGTGGAAAAAACTTGAAGTGATATTTCAAGGTAGGAAGGTGGCCATCGAAGAGAAGCAGACCTGAAGACAATAGCAGTACAAATTATAACACAGTGACAAGAATTCTTTAAAAAAATAAATAAATGTAAAACTCTTGCATATAAAGAATATTGTGTTGAAGAAAAATTTTGGGGATTGATGGTTTAACCATACCTGTCAGAGGAGTTTCACCTCAACTAAAACATGCTGGAGTCGAAATCCTTCATACCGTAAAAACAATGTCGATAAGTAACGCGAAAAGAATATATTAAGCCTGAGAATAGATATTCATAGAAGAAAATCGATGTAAGCCAGAGGAAAGTAGCGTTACCTGAACCATTGGAAATACCATAAGAATGAAAATGGCGAAGGAAACCACGAAAAATGAAGTTTTCAATACATCTACAAGTTTCGGCGTTCGGAAAATGGAAAACCCGTATACATCATGCAGTCAAGCCTGTAGGCGTTTCACCTACAAGAACCTTCCATTATGGTGTGAGGATATCAGTAATGGCAGAGCCCAAAACTCGGACGCACCGCCTCTGCAATAACCCAATCTAGAAACAGAAGAATACATTTCCCCGCACAGACATAAGATCGGATAAAGCCCATCGTCGCCGGGAAAAATTCTCAGCCAGGAAACGTCGTTCTGATCCCGAGCGCCGGGCGAATCTTCTGAGCAGTGGACATGTCAAATTTTAGTTGGAAGGAAGGGCGAATCTTCTCCCAGCTAAACCCAGCAAAGAAAACACCTTCGGTGTAATTAAATAGAAATAGTTCACGGTAAATATATTTAATTTAATTGAATAGAGTTTCAATTACAAAAAGGAAGTTTTTAATAGGTGAAAGTTCACTATTATAGTTTTTATAATAATAATTTTTAATGAATATTTTAATATTTAAAAAAAAAATGAAATGGTAAGGATTTTTTCTATTAATTCAATTTAGTTTGAATGCTAAAATCTTTACATTGGTTACAAAATGTTTTTCTACATTGTTAAAAAAATGAGAGAAAATTTGAGCTTACAACTTTCTAACCACCAATTGTTATTCTACTATGGCTTCATTTATATAGTCTCCAAAAGAATCCTAAAATAAGAACATATTTGCAAAACATTTGTTAAAACTTAAACAAAGTAGTTACCCATCGTTATTCTCTCCTGGAACCAAATTATCTTCAACACTCTCCTTTTCTAGCATGGCGTGACTGGAAGCAGAAACCAACTCCATTAATGCCTCCACAAATGTCAATTCCTACTATTTAGGTGCCATGCCCAATCAAACAGGAATATTTACAAGTGGTTTTGTATCTGCCTCACTTAGCACTGCAACTGATGAAGGAACTAACCTCTCGAGCTTGAAGTTCAAGGTATCATATGTGACTTGCAATTTATCTAGCTTGGTCTGCAACATACTAATTTTTTACGCCGATAGGCATACCCCCCTATTGGAGTTGGCATGATTAGTTCTTTTGCTAATTAATCTTTTTCATCTGATGGTATAGATTGAAAGATGTCAGTATATTCTAGTCGTCGCCACTAAATCAATGGACGAAATTCAAAGAACTAACTTCCTTGCATATCTAAATCACATGTTTAAACCATACTTAAATTAATTTTTTACAAAACATGATTAAAAATTTACTATGCCATTTGTTTACCGCCACCTATCAAATTAACAGGTGATGGTTCAAACTTGATTTCCACCTAATTGATGGTTCAAATTCTCAAATAAACGTGAGCGGCTCAAATAAACGTGAACGACTCAAATTCTAAAATAAACGTGTGTGAGCCAACGAGTAAGTTGGTAAACGTGGAGGCTTCGTTGGTAAACGTGGAGGCAATGGTTTATTATATCGCACTACTGAACCATCGGATGACACGACTGTCTCAACGTGGAATGTAACAGCTATGATGGTTGAAATTTTGGAGGGCTCTTGACGCATGCTAGCCGTTTCTGGTCACACAAGAAATGACAGTGTTCTAACCACCGTGCCAACAATATTAGGTATTGCGAATATCATCGCGACTAGCAAAGAAAGAACGAAAAAGAACGATGTGAACGGTATGTAAATCTGCACTTCCCTCTTTGCATTATTTCCAAATATGAGTTCCTGTATTCATATTACCTTTAATTTTTCTGAAGCGCACAAAATATTGTGATCGGTATTAGAAAACAAGATGAATTGTGCTGCACTCGGTCGAACCTGAATTGGCAGTGTTCTATGACCCAACACGATAATTGGTAAAGAGATGCAGAGTATGGAGAATTCAATCTACGATTGAAACTATGCTCATGTCGAATATGGGCCAAAGCACAGTGAAAGAAATGGCAGAATTCCGGCTTCAATTGCAATTTGAACAGAGTTGCAACAAAAGCGGTTTTACGTGAGGAAACCACTGGTCTCGCATTCTTCTGGAGTTGAAGAGTGATCTTCTCAAATAAAATGCGATCCAATAATTTTATTCTGATATTGATACATTGGCGTAAAGAGTTGTTGCGTTCGATTTGCATAATTTCGATACCTTTCAGGTGCTAAAGCCACAATACCGTAAGTGATGAGTTAGACCTTTTGTATGAAGGGAGTGAGCATGTGAATCTCTGACATTGAATGTAATTAACTCTGTGCTAAACTCTGTTTGTTTGAATCGGTTTCTCATTGCAAAGGAAGACGCAGAGATTGGTCACATCTCTGTGTGAAAGTGTGTAAGAACCAGAGCTGGAGAATGGAAGGCGAAAGGGTTAAGTCGCGTGATGAAGCGAAACCATGAGCAACTAGTGAGGCGGAACCGAAGAGGGTGAATAGTGAAACCGGGGTCAGAAAACCGGGAGTATCACGCTTGTTAAAACCGGTGAGTATAATTGTGAAAAATAACGCGATAATAATCATCAGTCAACACACGTCCCTGGGTGGTATTCTAAATCCACCCATATCGCATAAATTTCATGTGTTAAGCGTCGGCCCAAGAAAAAATGTGATATCTGTCCGGTTCACTCGATCTGGAGGACGGGAGATCAAACGTTCTTCACAATCGAACTTGCACGAAGGATAATTAAGGTACGACCAGCACTTTTGTATTGATAATTAGTTACTTTGTAAGCGAAGATTGGATGTTTATGGTGGGCCTGAGGTAATAGGGCATTGATTTGTGTTTCGTATAGCAAGTCAAGGTTAATTCATTGAATTGAGTTGTTAAACCAAAGTTAAACATTAACATAGCGAACGTGTATGTATGGTGGCTAGAATTATATATGCGTGTATTAGTTTTGCATCAGAATAACAGATTATAAAAACTTTTATGTTTATCTTTGTAATAACGATTGTCTAATATAATCTGAACTTTTTACAAATTCAATGTAAATGAAAAATATAAATTTCAGATCACCAACAAAATTTATATTTAGAATGTGATCATCTATAAAATATATATAAATATTCTTTTAAAATATACATTTATATATTTAGTTAATATTATTGATTTATCAAACTAAGTTAAGTTATAATTCATTAATTCTATAACCTATAATTATTAACAAATTAATTAATATCCTGGATAAAAAAATTTACTTTAAAAAATTGCAGTGTATAAAACTTCAAATAGAGCGCTAGCTCTGTAATACATGTTACACTCTATAATACATATTAGACGAAACTGAAACTAGTAGCCTGCGGTCCGATATGATGTGTGAAGACCAATTAATTGCTTTGATACTGTGTCCATTCGTGGAAAGTTGTCTGCCCACGAAGAATTAATAATTTTATTGTGAATCCATGGATTGATCTGTACCGAATTTTGAACTGTCGTATTAAACCACGAACCCAATGGAATACTCAAATTTTAGATTTTCTAACTTTTTTTGGGTCAGTATAATTGAATTTGGTAATTATGATTTAAACCATTGTCGATCCTTAGTGTTTTGTTGGAGTCATACATTATTATATAACTCTGTGTGAACAGGATTCTCCCTTTCGGAAACCCAGTTGTTAGAGGTTGAATTTCAAAGGAACAGAGTTGTGGAACTGAATGCGTGCGAGTTAATAGAGCAAAGACAGAACCTTTAATCGGAAGTGGAACCGTGACGTGACCAATGACAGTGGTTTCGAAGGTCGAGACCGGCAGTATCACGCGAGGTCTAAAGTGGAAAGTTGTTTTCATAAAAATAACGCGATATCACTTGCCAAAAGACACGTGTCCAAAGGTGGTTTATAAAAACCACATACATCGCGTAATTTCGGAGGACTAACTACCGTGCATCTAAATCGCGTGATAGCCGTCTGATGTGTGTCCAAAGCGTTGTTGTAGCACGAGGAAAGTTTGACCATCGGATTAGGATTCGAGGCGCGGGGAAGATAAGCCAAGGTACCTATAGTAGTTGTGGGACCGACAGACCTTAAGGTCTATTGGGTTTTGTTTTAATTCAAGGTCAAGATTTATTAATGGGTGTTAATGAAAGTATGGCCAACACTTTGCAACGGAGATTGTTTAATTAACAAGTGAAAAGCACATAGTGGAGGCGCGGGCCCGTAGGGTGCAATGTATAATGGAATGTCGCGTTAATTGATTTAATGGATGGGTGCAATGTATCCTTTCATGATTAGGGTAAAGCAG